>JAGDQP010007225.1:47125-68382 GCA_022664845.1 Lepisma saccharinum
CTTGTTTATCTCATTTTTTAGTGCTTGTTATTTCATTTGGTGGTACTAATTTCGAATACAATATTCATTTCCACCGAAATGTTGATATTTTTGCTGTGGAGAGAATTTTTACAAAATTTAGTACCGTTAAATTAAAATACTTTTAATGCGTTTTAGCATCATATCCCCTACACTTCTATCATAAAAACAAATGAAACATAACGTTTGAAGAGAAGAATGAATAGTGGGAAATATATTTACAAATCACCTAAACAGAGGAACAGCAAAAATGTCATGTGTGAAAAGCTCGCACTTTTTTTTCCACAAGAAACAGAGTTTTACTGCAGCTCAACCACGCTATAAGTTTTTAGGTGTGATACACTGAATGTTGTGTTGCAAAGCTCTTGTTTCAAACATATACCACCAACTAACACACCAATCTTTACTATGCTCAGAAATACTGATAGAAGTTTCTTGAAATTTCCAAAATAAAATGTTTTCAGCTTTACAGGGGGTAGATAATTTCAACAGCATATTTAAAAATAATGAAGTTATGGGTATTTACTCAGTGATAAAGGAATACAAATTTACAGACGTTTACATTACAAACATGCAAAACAAAATGTGCTTCACGCTTAACGCTGAAATAACTATTAAATGACGCCACTCTTCTGGACGGTATGTGAAGGCGATAGCTTGAAAAAGGACAATAATGTATTAACAGAAACATATACCTTTCCATTCTGAAGAAGGTTGCAAAAAAATCACATACCTGCTCCTGTATTTAGATATTTTACATGATAGAAGAAGAAACAACAAGTTCTGCTTTTGATTTAGGAAGATTAAGATCTCTGATCAGATAAGTCAATTTTTGCTGACTAAGTAAATAGTAATAACCTTATCTGTAGTTTCATCACAAAACTTGCATCACAATCAGATGTTTCCTCTAATATTTTATCCTTTGATAAAAACTTTGGTGGATGGAAACCCAGAGTTCGTCACCGTGCGGTCCTGGTGCAATGGACGATGGTAAACTGTAGGATTCTAACATTTTTTTTTGTATTTTATGCTGTTATGATGTGTAATGTCAATTAATCATAACTAATAGCCATTAAGATGACTGGTGGGCTCTCTTCAACTTTGAGGGACTGCAAACGGCACATACCTTTTGGTTCCCGCCATCAATCTTATAACATAGACCTGCGACTGCTCAACATTTGTCATGTCCAGCGATCGGTATTGCAAAATATGATATTTGAGCTGTTTTGAACTTCTACAATTCCCGCGAACTTATCGAATAGAATATGACTGTTTTGGTTTTGTTTGTTTGTTTTAATCTTCTTTAACACAACACGCAAGAAGACTTACTCAAAACACTACTCCAAACCACGATCTTAAGCAGAATGCCTGCCGGTTAATTCTACACTTTATTTTCAAAAGCAAACTACCAATATGCCACAAGCGTAAAGTATATAATCAATGTGTCTTATCTGTGATGATGTACGGCTGTGAAACTTGGACATTGAAAACAGAAACAACTCAAAGATTAAGAGTCACACAAAGAGCAATGGAGAGACGCATGCTAGGAATAACTAGGAGGGACAGTAACACAAACAAATGGATTTGCGCACAAACGAAGGTAGAGGATGTAATCAAGACTGCGGAAAAGATGAAGTGGAGATGGGCCGGTCACATAGCTAGATGAACAGATGGAAGATGGACGATAAATGTACTACAATGGATTGCTAGAGAAAAAAAAAAACGACCGAAACGACGTGCAAATGCAAAATGGGTAGATGAAATCAAGCTTTTTCAGGAGCTCCATGGATGAGGATACCGGCAGACCGTGATATGTGCGAAGAAAAGGGGGGAGACCTTCATCCAGCAGTGGATAGGAAATTGCTGAATATGATGATGATGATGATATATATAAATATCCTAGGCATTACTGTATTGTAATGTAGTTACTTCGTTTGTATGAAATAATTTTCCCCCTAATATTAGAGAAGACAAATAAAAGCCAATTCCTTTAACCAAATAAAGAAAGTAAATAACAAAAAATATGAAGGAATTTTGCCTTTTATTTTTTACTGCCATCTAGTATCTAACCACGTAATTGCCATCAACCTACATTTAAAAATACCTTATTTTCACAAAAGCAAAATTGGCGGATTGTGTTCAAAATTTCGACATTTGAGGAAAAGTAATATCAGATTCGTAATTAGCACATTCAAATCATTTAGAAAATGTTAAAATATCCAGATAAACAATTTCTTCTTGTGTAATGTTATGATTTAACTGTGTGTTTTTTACAACACTATATTCACCATATACACTATCAAGGATTCTGAAGGAACATTTCCAGTTATCATAGGTCAAATGTTGAGTTTCTCAGCAACTTTATGAAGACGAACCATGGAAAAGGGCTAGTGGAATAAGAGGACATTCTACAACATTAAAAAATTGGAGAATATTAAACCTTTTGAAAAACCGTTAATATATAGAACAGTTAGTGATTAGCTCCTGAACACAACATCTAGGAGAGTGTTCCTCAATCTTTTCAGAGTGACGGACCGACAAAATTTAGGGGGGAAATTTCAAGTATCGGAAAAATGCCAGAAAGTTATAGGTTTATTTGACGTTCAGAAGATGCCGCGGTTGAAAACCACTGATTTTGGAGACAGTCTGGTCCGCTCCTCAACAAATTCCTGAATCACAGAAACAATAATTAATGACTCCAGATGCTAGGGGATACAAGTGACATTGATGAATAATAATAATAAAAAAAAAATCAAGGTAATCTTTGCATATGTTACCCGAAATATATGTAACACAAAATTGTAACATTTTGTATATCGATACTTTTGAGGTCCTCGATGATTTATTTTCAATGCGATTGATATATGCAGATTAATTTTAGTCAATATGAAAATATATTTTTCAATAGTTTATATCTCAATTTGCTAAAAAAAAAAAAATACTCCAAATAACCATACTATACTTGATTATTTGATTTGAGGCTCTACTTGGACATCTTGTGAGTTGAAACCGTGTAACTTGCATGAAGGTGATACATCATGTAGAGTAATCTGCTGACCACATCTCTTTCACTCCTTCTTGACATTGGAATTACATTTAACGTCAAAGTATTTGTAAAAACGTTTTGCAACAGAACGTAAAAAATATGATAAGAGAATAATTATGATGTATTCAATAATGATAGTTTTAAAGCCAATTGTGTGCAATCTCTACGGCGGATCAATTTGAACATTTCAATTAGAAATTGGAATTACTTTTTTTCTATTTCTTTGAAACAAGGTTCATTGCAGTAATAAGTGTTGTATTAACCACAATTTTGAGTCTTAAGAAAAATGTTTTTTTGAAATTTAGTTTCATTCATTTTACAGACACATTTTATTCTGAAAAGAACCTAATATCTCACCGTGCATGCTATTTAAAGAAAATAATTTGTAAATATTAATAAAATGAGTTTTATTTTCTTTATTAAGTGAAGAAAAGGTTTACCTAACCGAAAAGAATGGTGCATTTATGTTTGGGTTCTTCTTTAATATTGAGAATAAAATCCGTATTATCCTTTGCTTGTCCTCATTTTCTCTCAATTTTGTTTCGATAACTTAACTCTGCACATTCTCTTTCTTTTTATCTGAGACAGAAAGAAAACAATTTTCCTTTTCTTTCCAATGAATCAGTGTTGTCATCCAAATATTTCTTTAATTCTCTAAACAAAAATCTTACCAAGAAGATTATTGCATTTAACCAAATACTGTTACTTTCCAGAACTACTTAAGTAAATCTCTCCCTTAGCTGCTCAACAAAATTGGGGTTTAAAATTGTTTTAAGTATCTTGCAGAAAACAAGTAGCCTAGTGGAGTCACTGTGTGATTCCAATGAGCTTATCCAGAATTAATTATATAATTCGGAAAATAAGGAAACAGTAAGACTTAATTGGAACATGTAGGGCGACAAACTCCCAGAACAACATTTGTTTTTAATTTACATGTAAAAATAAAATTTCCTCTTTGCAGCAACTAGTTGATTTTCCCTGCTCTGAACATTAGTTTCTGGCTTTGTGTGTGTGTGTGTAAAAAGGCGAAACCCTTACAACCATTATACGCATCACATTATAAATATCTCCAAAAAATGCTTACTTAAATATCCTCGATCGCTTGGGGAATCAAACTATCGGTGTAGACTCAGCATTGTGAGAAAAATTGGGGAAGTAGGGGACAGTGGCCATGAAAGTCGGGTACAAGGCTAGTAGAAGCCCTTACGCTGACCCCATATCTCCCTATGAATGGAATACCGCCTTCCGACAGGCCAAGGCACTTAAGGGCTTGTATCGCACAGTTTAGTTCCTATTTAAATATTCTGGAAGGATCTTATCTGACACCTCCACAAAGCACGTAGAAGAAAACGGACTCATAAAAATAAAAACCACGACCACCCACGAGCACTATACAACACCCAATGCGAATACAGGTAATGTTAACAAACAGCATGTCCTTATCACAGTAGCATGAAGTCCGTTAGAAAATTCAAATCGCGTAAACAACGCCTCGCCTGCCACCTACACAAACATTCTAGAACTAATGCAGCTCGCGGTCCCCAAAAAACCCACCAGGGTGATAAGGGTTAAATTAACTTAAAATGTATCATTTTCACTAGTTTATCTACGTCAATTTGAAAGTTTGACACTTGAATGAAAAGTTCATAGCAAGATTAAGTCTTTATAGGGAAACCGAAAAAATAAAAAAACTTTGAGACTGGTTTAATATTTACTCAACCTGGACCACTATTTAAAAATAAAGTATCATATTTTCAGTAGCGAGTATAACAGGTGCTCAAAATGTGGAACAGTTCAGTCTGGTTTTGGTAAATGTTAACACTTCTGGTTAACAATATACGTGGGTGAAAACACTGAAAATATACTTTACATAAATTTGCAGCTGCATGGAAAACTAAACCTTGTATGTGTATGAAAAAAATAGAAGGGAGACATCAGTGAAAATTCAAATGCCATACGTTTAATTTCACAGAAGCGTATATAGTGGAAATACAATATAAATAATATTTTAGTCACCAAATTGAACAGGCTTGGGAAATTGAGGTCACCGATTTCAAATCCGAAATAATTTTCTTTCCGTCTTCTTCTTTTAAGAGCGCTACAAATAAACGAAAGAACGATCGATGAATCAATTGTTATACATTATACAAAATTGCTGTGTTGGAAAATTGTATACGATATTTTTCTATTTATGAAATCTGTAATATCAAACTCAAAGTCAAAACTGCGAGAGTGTAAGTGAAGTTTTGTACGGTTTCTATTGATTTTTTTACAGCAAAACTGTCAAGGTTTGGGGGGGGGGGAGTTGTCGAGATTTTGGGGTAAACCTTCCCCCCACAACAGGGTTCTGGCGGAAAAGTGATTACTTCACATAAAATTAAGGGACTTGCAGTTCGAATTTAATAACTTTAGTTACTTTTGAAGCATTTGTTAAACTTACCTATTCCAGTTTTGGTTGAGTCGGCACATGTAATTTGGGTAGTCTACCATCAATAATACATCGTACTTTGAAACAGAAAAGCAAATATAATTGGCAATATAATTATGGCATGCACAAAATATACTTGAAAAATAAGTCTTACCAGCTCTCCTCTACTCTCCATGGCTTGAAGAACCGAAAAATTATTAAATTTGTTGCTGCAATGAATCTTGCTGCTTAAGAATCTTGCAATAAAATGCGAAATTAACATTATCAAAAAGTAGCAAATGGGGCATTTACGGGAGCGACAACAAAATTATTATCTGAGTGGACAAGTATTGTTGAGTAGCTCTAAATCTGTGGGGTGGGGAGTGAGAAAAAGAATAAAAAATCCCTTTCGGTAGGCCTACAGGCTGAGGTAGATTTCGAAGTTTCGCTGGGAGCCGGGGCTCGCTCCACAACTTCAGTGCTTTTGAGAGGATGCGCCTCCTTTATCTTAACCAAAATCTCCCTGCAGCACTACACCACCACGGAGTACATCTTCACCCTCCCACGGTTGGCTGCGCCCCCAAAGGGAAGATTTGCCCCATTTATTGTAACCTACTCTTGGTCATACACCTTCATTGAAAATTTCGTTTCTCTACCTTCAATGATTTGGAAATTGGGTTTTTGGGGCGGCCATTTTGGATCCAAGTTTACGACTTTTTGAAAGTTTTCTTATTTTGTCGTGACCTACTTGTGATAGTACAACTTCAAGTAAAATTTCATTTATCCAGCTCAAACGGTGTGCAAAATGGGATTTTGGGCGGTCATTTTGGATCCAAGATGGCGACTTTTCCCAAATGTTGTGATATTTCCCTAAGCTACTCGTCATAATGCACCTTTATGCCAAATTTCGTATCTCTAGCTCAAACGGTGTGGAAAATGGATTTTAGGTCCGCCATTTTGGATCCAAGATGGCATCTTTGAACTCATTAGGTAACATTTTTATAATCAAAAAGTGATGTTGTACCTTTATGCCAAATTTGATTTCAATAGCCCCAGCGGTTTAGGCTGTGTATTCTATACAACAATGGGCTCGGCGGCCATTTTGGATCCAAGATGGCGACCGATTTTGCTCATTAACGAACTTAACCGAGCTATTAAGCCTAAAAACAACATATAAAAATTTGGTTCAAATATCTTCAAAATTATGGCCGCTAGCGTGTTAATATATATATATATAAATATACACTTTCATATCGTACCGATCTCAATAGGTATATTTTCTTCGAAATCTACCTAAAAACAAGGGTTTGTTGCGTAATAAAACATCCTCGGTCTTGAGAAATCAATTAATACGATTGTATGACAAATATCTTCATTTTTCAAGTTTACACTTTATTTTCAAAGAAAAAAATATTTTTAGAAATAATTTAATAGTTGATAAAAAAAATAAAGGCAAAAATGACAGAGTTTCATAAAATAAGCTATATTTAAGACATTTCGAATATTTATGCGGCTAAATGCTTTTCCAAATATGCTAGATTTAGCCAAAAATAGGCCAAATTGGCATCACTGCCACTTGTAAACGATGACATCACTGCGATGGAACAACAAATTCGTTGCGGAATGGAATTGCGCTAGGGTCGTGATCAGCCAGTTGTCAAATGCGGTTCATTTTAGAATCCAGATTCAACTAAATCTGCTTTCCACGGAATTAAACAATAATATGAATGGAACAGAGAATAGGACTGGTAAGAAAAAAATTACCGGACATTCAACGTCCGGTTTTGAGTTCGTACCGGACACCGGACATGGAGGTCAAAAACCGAACCGTCCGGTAAAATACCGGAGGTTGGCAACCCGGCCACAGTACAAAGCTTTTTGAGCGCCTTTTTTAAAGTATTTATTTATGAATTTCATTGTTGTTTTAAATTTAACATGAAAACGATGTATTTATAGCATTGCTATAAGCAATGCCATTACTGTTTATATTAATTAGATCGCGGCACGGTCACTTCCAGTGACCAAAAATATCTCTTTGTTCTGCGCCTAGACCCAAGGAACACGTATGCAAAATTTGGTGGAAACCTACACACGGATGTTGATTTGCATAGAGTTGCTACATTGCATAGGATGCAAACATTCATTTAGATCTCTTCATAGCGAAGCTATAAGAAAAAGGCACCTGCTAAACCTCCTCAGGTGTCCGTCTGTGTCCAGAAATCTCAGGAACTGCAAGCTGAAGAAAGATGCATGAGGTGTCGTTAGAGAAGGCTTGACTAAACTAGTCCAGAGTCCCTAGAACTGTCCAGATTGGTGAAATGGGTCAGTGTTGCCAGACCACTTTTTTAAAAAAAAATTAATTGCTCAAATCGCTTGCATTCATTTAAACCTAGCTGCACTAAACTTTACTTAAACATTATTTGTCACATTACAAAAACACAGAGGTCGTCTGAGTCTCCAAGCAACCCACTTATCAGTGTTGCCATGACTATTTTCTGATTATCTTTGTTTTAAAATTGCTTCTATTATTTTAGCCACAGAAGCACCAAACTTGGTATAAACATTATTTGATACAACAGGAACATACTGCGGATGTTTCCGCTCCACGAGAACCCCGTTGTCAGTGTTGGCAGTACATATCTCATGAATTAAATGCTATCAAGGAACCTTTGCGATTGTTTGTAGAATAGCAGCTCTAACTTATTTTATTTATATATAGATTGAAAGAAATATTGACGTGCATTTACTGATGCAAATAACTTACGTTAATTCTCTTTTTCAGTTTTTACTAGTTTCCAAATCCACTATTTCATGACAGTACTATTAGATTTCTTTCCTAGTGGATTCTTTTTACTAGTTAATTTAGCTATCTTTCTGGTAAATTAAATTATCTAGTTTTTAGTTGTTTTTTTTTCGTTTTGCATTTAATAGTTGCTTTTGAATCTTTTCTAGTTGTTTTATTCTCTTTCCTAGTGGAATCACATGTCAATTCTAGCTCAAATTTTCTTTTTTAGTTGTTATTCCTCCTTCTGGTAGATGTTGCTTCATTTTCAGCTCACTGTCAGATTCTCTTCCCTAGCTGTTCTTCTCTCTTTCTAGTAGACTGGCGTTTCAATCCGTAGCTCATGTTGGCTTCCTTCCCTACGAGTATGCTACTCTAATTGTGTATTCGCTCTCAAATAACGTAACTTCAAATTTCTAGAGATTTTCTGAATGAACTGTTTTCTGATTTTCTATTTATTCCAGATAAGGTATTCTGTTTCTAATAAGTCAAAGCAAACATTCAAGAACTGACGTGTGATTCATTATATTCGTGTGGCATTCTTCTGAAATTATTGACCTGAACATTATATATGAACATCGTTGTGGAACAAATATTATCACTGTTCGTTTGCTGAATTATAATCTAAAAAATTAGACAGCTTGATACACTTTTTCGCTCAAATATATGGAACTAGGAGAACAGCGTCTCTTCTCTTGTTGCCCCTGGTGTTAGCAGGCATTTATGTTGACGATATTCTAGGTGGGACAAAGAGAGGTTCCATTGTCTGTGCTAAACAAGTAAGAAACTTGCTTAAAATGCGGTAGAATATGTTTTGCTACTCAATAAGGTTTCCGAGAACTTAAAAAAATTCCACAGGATTTTGTTATTGTGTTTTAATCTCTGATGTATAAGAAAAGTAAACAAAACTTAGTAACAGTAATTTTGAAGGATACTTGATTCGCAATACAAGGACACAGCGTGCGGTCGTAGCCCCGTGGTAGAGCGTTAGCTTAGCATTCGGGAAATCGTGGAAGCAATCCCAGCGGTCGACCATCATGACTGAGGTTTTCCCACAGTCCCCTCCCAGTCACACCAGGCAAATACTGGTATGTTACCCTCAACTAAGCCATGGCCAACACCTTCCCGCATCCTTTCCCCTCCCTAATCCCGGCCTGAACTTTAGATGCCTGAAGGTAATAAATGGAATTCAAATTCAAACAAGGACACTTCTTAAATTGAATTAGTATTAACGTCCTAAACAAATCGGTAAGTTTCTAAGGACCTACCCCACAGCTATTGGTAAAGTGAGTCATGCGCCACTGCATTCAATGAACCTCAACGGAACTTGAACCCGTGACCTTACACATGGAAAGTAATCGTGCTAAACGGATGCGTCTTCTCTGGAACAGTGCACCAGAAAATGGAAGTTATGATGGACATATTACTAGAAAACTATTATTTTAATTCATAACAGTATTCCTTACTTACTCTATAGCTTACGAAACTCGCAAGTTCATCGCCGCAGTAACAAAGGTTCACCATAGAATTTTATCCTGGGCAGGATCAAGCCAGTTTTCATCACAAACACCTACTTCTCGAAGATCCCTTCTAACATTGTGTTCCCAACGGCCTCTTTCCATCAGGCTTTCCAACCAAAATGGAATATAGTCTTCGTTTTCTCCCATCCGAGCTACATGGCCTGCCCATCTCAAACATCGCGGTTTTATTATTCCTACAACATCGGGTGAGTTGTACAGTCCGTGAAGTTCTTCATTATTTAGTCTCCACCATTCTCCAGTCATTACTGTTAAATAATGGAGGGGTAGATTACTTCAGTTTATATGAGAGTTTACACATTTCAATGTTTAATTATTTTGCATACCTTGCATGATAAATATATTTTATCGAAAACGAAGACAAAATAAATGTTTATATGTTTAACTTCTTTAAATCACGGATGTGAAAATCACATTTTAGTCACATTATGCAAAGTTGGAAACATTTCAACCCAACATTCACAATACCAGATGATCACTTTTCACTCACCCTTCTTCTTCTTCAAATATTCTCCTTTTCAAAATTGGCTTCTCCCCTTTTCTCGTAACCCTCCCCCACCCTTTTTTATTTTTTTTCATTCTGCATTGAAATTAATATCACTGCTTCATAATGGAATGCAACGCGACGACTTGTAAATGAAAACGGTCCGAATATTCAATTGAGATTTCCATCTCATAACCATTAAAAAAAAACTTTCTTTTTTTACGTTAAAAAACAGTAATTTTTGGATTGATTATTTTCTTTTCTTTCTTAAAAAATGCAATATATATATATATATATATATATATATATATATATATATGTATATATATATTCCCCAAGCCGTATGAGCGTCTTTTACTATTACTGTATACACGATTAAAATTTTCGCTGAAACATTTTCAGCCATAGTTCTAGTCAAGGGAACATTTTGAAAAGTATCTAATTTTCTGTACATCACGATAATTTTAAGGGTTGGGGTAGGAGTCAAATCCTCAATAAAAAGAACTACGTATGGAGGTTAATAAAATCAATACTTGATTATTAACGAATATATTTAAATGTGTAATCAATACACTAGCTCACGAGGGGATTAATTAGAAACCTTTTTCTCATGCTTTGAGGACGCCATTATATCATTTTCAAGCTCAAAGTCAGCATGAAAAGACCAAGAAAAGGGATGTTGTCAATACCTAACTAGCTAAATACGCAAAATTTAGTTCAACATACACGTTTAAATAGAATCCACTTTACTTGGACTTATTGATTACATTTCGGAAATGATCCAGGAAGAAGACAGGCCTGTTTAAATTTAGTTTTTTTTTTTTTTTTTTTTTTTTTACAAACTGCTCTAGTAGTATTTCATTCAGTTTAATTCATTTATGGCCTTCAGCCATCTTTGGCTCCGGACAGTTAGTATTCCATCACTATTATCAATTTAATTGTGGAATTTAATCTAGTTAGTTACGAGGAGTATGTTTGTAAACAAAAAGTACTTCTTCGTGAAACAAATGTACAATTACAGAGCAACAGTTTACAAATACTTAAAACACCAACAAGCGTTTTTGTACTTATAAATAAGACAATATTTCTTGCTTTCCTGGCAGGTTGCGGTGTTTATAGTTTAGGGAGTGTCTGGGAATATATTGGCCACAACACGTAAGTGTTCGTTAGTACTACGAATAATGTTTCTTTTGATATTTTGACAATATACACAAGTTTTGTCTCTAATATTTCGAAGGATCGTAACAAAATACACATTAACGGTAAGAGGCGCCATCTATTTAAGACAATGATCATGACAGTTATCTTAAAATTTGCTTAAATTTTGCTCGTCCCGGAATCTCAAAATACATCAGAAATAATGATTGTTTCACTAGATTCAAAATATTAGAATATCACGAAATATATTAATGATTGTTTTCTATATAATTTACATAGAAAAGATCGCGCATCATACGTTTCTTTTTAGTCATACATAAATATAATTCTTTTTTGAAAAGTAATTTTCTTGAAAACATTATTTTTTTTATTTTTGTTAGTAGGAATTGCTTTTATTATTTTTTAAGAAAAGCATGTTCTTAAAGAAAAACATATTTTGTTTATTTTTCCTTCAAATAGTTTTCCAGTTGCCATCAAGATGCCGTTGGGCAACGCGAAAATTTAGAAGGTTACCGGAAGCAAAAGCGCTAAAGACTCTATTTAACAGGAACTTAATATTATTATTTATATTTATTTAACTTATTGTGAGTTTAGTGACATCTATTCGCTAAACCACTCTCAAATCTGGAAAAGAACTCCTCATACTTGCTAGACTTACAGCCAGTGGTGGATCCAGCTTGGGAGCGCGCGCCTCTCTTCAAGGGAAAATCATTTATTTATATAACATTATTTCAACATTTTATCTCAGAAAAAGCTTCGATTTGCTTGTAGAAAAATCTAATTTATATAATTATGAAATTTGGGGAACACTAGGGTCATATTCCAGCAATAGGAAGGGAATTTATACTTGAACAAAATAACTTAGAGGTAATATATCGAAAATATCTCCGGTTTATTCCACTTGCGCTTCCCCCTCACCAAACTTCTGGATCCGTCCCTGCCTTCAGCTAAAAGGATGGAGAAGCTAGCAGATAGATTCGCAATTCTTAATATTAACCTATTGTTCTCCTGGCTAATACCTAAAATTTAAATAAAATTAAAACAAGACGAAGTATTATTTTCATTTAGACTAAGAACGAAAGTTGCCTGTTAAGTATTAGGGAATTTGCTCTCGGGGGATTTTTCCTCTGGTGGGCCTTTTGGTGTTTGCTTGTTGCTGGCCGCTGTGTCTTGCTGCGGTTTCCAGTTCCTGGAAACCATCAGATAATATGTTAACATTTCAGACAAATATACAGTGGACGAAAGTAGCCTCTATTATGGCTAGTAGTCCTCCTGGCCTTCCCCTAGGATAGATTAGGGAAGTACAATATTAGGACACCAATCCATCGTTTCCCTAATTGGAATCAGAAAAGCCATTGACTATCACCAGTTAAATTACTGACAAGATCAGAGTTGCAACTTGATTCTTTTTCCCAGAAACAGGTATCGATGTCTCTAATCTTGAGTTATGCCACTCGGACACGGAGTCTGTGTGAAAAAAAAAGTACTCAGTATTTTTCAAATTTTAGAATACACAGATCTAGACTTACTGTTTCAGTGCTCGGGTTTTGAACCATAAGTTTCTCAAAATCATTTATTTAAATCATAATCATATTTCGATAGCAACGGACTTAATCGTCAATGTGTACAGTTTTTTTTTTTTTTTGACGAATGGCTGAGATACATTGTTAGGTCTCACTGCACGTCAATTAAGAACAACTCATCACAACAGAAATTGAGAAAAACAAAACGGTAAACGATAATTTGTACGATGTTTCCTACCCTGATTTGAAATACAAGAGAAGAGCTTTGTCTTGCGGGTAAAGAAAACACTAGCAACACAAGAAACGGAAAGTAGAATATCGAAGATATGAACAAAGAGAAGAAAAACAATGTAGCGTCACACAAAAGAGAAAAAAATATAAAGAAAGAAAAATACTAAGGGGGATAAGATCGAAGAAAAATGGAAAGAACATCAGCCCTCTGTTTGATCGACAAGCCCGAAGACATGTTGAAACCCAACAGGAAGAAGAAGGGGAAGAAAAACGGGTTCGTGAAATTCCTTTTCTCTACAACAAGTTCTTGGAAAAGATAGAGAAGATAATTATAAAGTGGAAATTGTGAAGAAATAAAATGTTTGTTAGTGCAGAATTTGACAAGTATTTGATCCTAATTTAGAGACAAAAGAATCACGTAATGTGATGCTTTCAAGTACATTGGTTTATTTCTCTGCTGTCAATTCTCTCGACTTTCCAATTTAAGATATTTGATAGGATTAAGAAACCTTTCTTCTACAAATGAAGCTGTAAAGAAAGTTTCAACAACGTAAATTATGCTAATTAAAATCTCTTCTGATTCAATATGTATAGAAATGTATATTCGAATGAGACATAAAGCTTATCAAAGTCAATTCGTATACATAATTTTTTGTCGCTGCTCAGCTGAAAGTCCATGCATCCTTTATAGCGTCTCCGTTTTAATACATAGTAAGTGTTGCCAATTACTGTGCATTAACGTTGTCCATTTGTAGTGAAAGAGAAAAATATAATGCATGGTTTGTAAGCCGATCCTATTAGCTTTAGAACTCCCAACTTTCAAAGGACCCATCATGCTATGCGATGTCAGTCAGGGCAGGTGGGAGGTCTGTGATGGTATGGAGTATGTTCAGTTTCATTTTCTGTCACCATTAGTACACCTGGCAATCTTGATTAGCGACATGAGTCATATGCAATTACTCTTTGACCATCTGCACCCGTTCATGTCCATAGTTCCTCTGACGGCGATAGATGTTTTTAACAGGACAATGCACCTCTACATCGATCTCTCTATCGCAACATGAATACTATACAAATATGTCGCATTTACCCCAATCTTCATGTGGCGTTGTTACAACATTTTCACACATTTTAACTTAAGAATAAATTTGATTGCTAACAGACAACTCTTACATCTTACTACTGTTTTTATATGTCAGCACATACATTCAACTTTCTTTATTGTGCGTATTTTAAATATTTCAAGTTGAGATTAAATCTCTGTACAAATATTATTTAATTTTTACATTTTTGATAAGCAAACACAATGAACTCCTTTTCCTAACTTTGTTTCCACTAAATCTAACAAAATTAGGTACTTTAATTGTTTCTTGATTCATATGCCTTTATTAGCTCTCCATAACTAGCACATAAACACCATCTCGTGCGTTCGCCTGAAATTAAAAATGGATATTGGTATGCCCGCACCATTCTCTATCCAAATCCATGCATCTTACAGTTACAAAACACATTTAAACCTGTAAAAAAATCGAAAAGAATCAAAATGACCCTTTTCCAGAATCAAACATGGCTGACTAGTAGTGGTGATAGTAGGAACAAACGGAATCGTGTCCAATGTCGTGACTTATAAAGAATATGGTATTTATTTGTAGAAGCCGTTTGTTCCTCCGGCTTGTGCATTTTGTCTTCTTAGATTTAACGCTAAATTGTACAGAGAAATGAACATTTTTATACGACAATTTAGTATTTTTCTGTTGCTAATACCGCAATAGGAACAGAGCATTGAAAACAAAATTATTTCAACGATCGGACTAGCTCTGAAACACGGTCCAATCTACTTTGTTTGTTGCATTATCTGGCGTATTATTGACTGTTACTTCTATTGTTGTTCATCATACGTATTCACTTAACTTTATCATTGTTTGAATTCATCCCAGGTTTAATCAATATCCTGGCTGAAACACAACAGCCGTCCACATGTTTGGAGAATGTGTTTAGACAGACTTGGAGTACAGTAACCTCCGCCCCAGTTATTTGAATTCGTGAGTCACAAAATCAGGGGAAACGAATTATTTTTAACACCTACGAAATGACGAAAAAAAATATTCTATCGTTCTCGTTATTGGCAAAAGAAACTTATGATATGTTTTTTTTTTCATTTTCCCTAAATTTAAAAAGAACGGACAAGGGCGCATTTTGAAATGAACTTCACATATGTACCTTTGTACTTCGATAATAATTAAATACAACAAAGGTATGTTATATTGTATTGTATTGTATTGAGTATATTTACTGAAATTACTTTAATACTACAGGTAGTATGATTACTGCTCCTTAAAAATGAACGAATCCCTTCAGAACTTTGTGAACAAAGAAAGTAAATTTCCTCTGTGAACAAAATTATATTCCACGCTGTACATTTACCTTTGTATTTCTAAACTTGTAAATACTAGAAAAAGTATAAATTAGATATACTATACAGTGTGCGCATTTAAGATTTGCCTGCCCTAAAACCGATTTTACGTGCGGATGCAAAAAACAAAACATGAACTGTTTCCCAGTAAAGAAGAAGCGAGTTATCAGTAACTGTCATGGGTGATTAAAGTGATTTAAACGGTTTTCTGTATTAAATGGAAGGATTTCGCAGTTGCATTTTTAAAGTCTTGAAGGAATAAAGTTATATCTCCACAGAGAGTGACTTTGGTATATCGTTTGGTACGTAATCGGAAGGTTCTAGGCACAATACCTGTCGGATGGTGCCGTCCATGATTCAGTTTTCCCTCAGTCACACTAGAAAAATACCGGTATGATACCTACAAACAAGGCACTGGCTGACTACCTATCAATGTCTTCTCCTCTACACTATCCTGGCCTTAGTCTGAGTTGTCTAAAGGCTGTAATATTATAACGACACTAAGATAAGAGCATCAGTGTAAAAAGCACTTATTGTAAAATGTTACATAATTTTTATTATTACCGTTTCTTCAACAAATAATAAGAAAAAAATTCTTTGAAATATTTCTCGAGTACGAAAAGCGTTCATCTGTAAAAAATAGTTTCCGTCTACCGTGTAGAGTAAGTCAGTATAAAAGTCCGTACGGGGTAAAAATCCTCTTTGGCATTGTTCTTTTTTGTTTCGTGATGAATTGGCAACAGTGCTTCGGCATAGAGTATGCGCAATTGTAGGCGCGTAGTGGTAGTGACTGCAACTGTCTGACAAACATATGCTAGGAACAATGCATTAAGAACCAATTTTAGCAACTCATTGCGTAAATTTGCACTTTCATGGAAACAGTAATAACATTATTCTGATTTGCATTATTTCTTGTACTCTGCAGATGATATTTCTATGCTCGAATCGTTCCTGTTACTATTCATAGATGACTCACAATCAAGAACATCTCTTGAAGCAAAACTACGCAAAGACATAGGAACAAAAATTCCAATACGGACTTCTGCCTACTTCAAAGTAAATTTATGAAAATTAGTTCTAAAGTAATGAAGAAGGTGCTCCTGATCTAATTTTTTCCTAGAAAACGTAAAAACGAGAAACTTATTGAATCTCTCTTACGTTTGCCTTGGATAGTGGCTACATGAATGCAAGATGGTTCGTTGAATGACTGCCACATTTTCAAATGCAATGACGAGCATCTAGGGACAATCCCGTGTTGCTTATATCATTAGAAAGCAATTCTTCATATTCATCAATAGATGGTGTTGACTTGTACACAACAATATCTATATGTTAAACAGTTTGCACTGTAAGTCACAAAATGACATTTAGACAAGGTTTGTTAAAACTACTGAATGACTTCTATTCAAATTTCTGCCACCAGTGACTTGTTGACACTCCTGGAAGACAAATAACGATGGTTAAATTTGCAATACTTTGGTTTGACATATTTAAAGAGTGCAGTGATGGAGAAGGCTATCCAATATTTTAAGGTGTGTGGGATAGTGTGTGTTAACAGATTCATCTTTAGTGAGATTTTCTTCTCACAATGTACTTCTCATTCCAAAACATCAACCAGCCATGACGATTCAGCATTGTCCACCAACCAATCCTTCATAATGGGAACCGTAATGGTAGAAAATGTTATAGTATTAATAAGATCTTCTCCACAGACGTTCACTTCAAAACAACCACGTCTAGAAGTAACCGATGCTGAAACTCACAACACAGAAACAAATATTAGTTCTAGATTATCTCGTAACGAAAGTGACCAATAACAATATAGAAACGAGTCACGTATCCTCTTCTGACATTTTACCTTACTCAAAAATAGATCCATCTAACAGCCAGAGGAGAATAAAGAAAGGGAAGAAATCAACAGTATTGTCAAATTATGTTTGGAAGACTAAGAAAAGAAGAAAGATTAAACTAGGGAGAAGAAATATGTTAAGAAAATACTTTTTAGTGGAAAAAACTGAAACAATAAACAAGAAGAAGACTGTGCGTGAAACCATAAGCTCTCCTGGCTGTGATGTACCGCATAAAGATCCTCCAGATGAAAATTGGATAAAGTGTAGTGTATGCAATTAATGGTGACACGAGAAGTGCACTTCATATGAAACTGGACAATTTAGGGTATTTATTAGAATATTTTAATTCCAGATTCAAGTCTTGAATACGCTTCAATTGCATTAAAATATCAAGTTATTTAGAGCTCTAAATTCTGTTACTAACTCGTTTATTTTATATTATTTACAAATTATTTAACCCAAACATATTGAACAAATCAAAGTTAGAGTATAAGTTACATTCTTAAGTAAAACACGATTGTGAGCTTATGATGATTCTTAATCAATGAGCATTCACAGGGTATCGTACAATTTACATTCTTTAGCATCAGTTATATAAAAAAATAAATCACATTTACTGAGTTTTGTACATCTGGGTATAGATTTATCATTTTATATCCATTAAAATAATATTTGTAATAATTTTCTTGATTTATTTGAAATTTCATTATCAAAAATAGCTGCTGACTCGTACCGATTGCCTGTAGAATTTTGCCCCCTCTGCGGGGAAAATATTCGAATTTGGTCACATTAACAATAAGATTTTTCCTGGCTTTCGTCTACTTATCTTAAGGCAACCACGCATTAATAAACACAAGGAAGCAACTCTGAGGATTCTGTACAGATACAATCATACTCGTAAATTCAATACTCACAAGTAAATTCATAATAGTTTAGCTACACATACTTATACATGTTTAATTGCGGGCTCTTACCCTGACTTCCTTCTAACAAACTATCATGCATGGAGATTGCGTGTATAGTCCGTCTGCTGCAAGAAATTCTATATTTGATCTTAAGGTCTACGCAATGATAATTCTGAAATATTAAAACGCTCTCCAGTAAAATCAATAAAATGGACAAAGCAGGTTCTTTTCCTGGGATCTTCATATGTCTCTCATATTTTATTATGGGACATTGCGTACTGCAAAAGTCACACAAGTGTAAAAGAGCAAAGGAAAGATAAATAGCACGATTGCTGTTACACTAACAAAAAAAGAGAATACACTTTCTTGAATAATAACTGGAAAAGGTAAAAAGTAAGAAAGGCCTCTTTCTCGAAACACGTTACGAATTAATACTGCTAATATTCCAGTATTAGTTACTAATGGTTGGTCTTTTTGTTTCATTTAAAAAAGATCAAAGGGAAAAAGTTTCAAATGGGATTCTTGCTTCTGTTTAGAAGCTGAGTGCTGGGCGATAAAAGGAAGTACAAAACTTTTTTTCCCCTCATCTATTGACAAAGGCGGCTAATTACGTTCTTCCTAATTAGGTAAGAAGTTAAAAATAAAGCCAAATTTTGAAAAGCTGGTTTCAATTAAGAATTTTGTTATTTGTTTCTCCTTGTTTTACTTTAGGGTTTAACTTTTTCCGGTCGCCTCTGAATGATGAAAGAGAAGATATTGCTGAAACATGACTTTTAATGATTATAATACTTTTAAAGAACAAATAAAAACAAAAACAAAATGATATTATTATCTTTGCAATAGCAATTAAGAATGAGGAAAATTTACTAAATAAGTCAATGTGCTCTAATTATAAAAGCAAAAAATATCAATACTTCCTCCAATTTCAACAAACTAAACATATTTTGCAATTTCTCTTGATGCCAATGTGTTCCTTGTTTATTTCTCTCTCTATACGAGTGACTCAATTTTACATCATTGATTAATTAATTAATTAAATTTTTAAGTGATTAAGACTGGTCCAAATTCCATTTTGTGCTTCCACGGAAGTTACATGTGTCTGCAATATCATCAGATTGAACATAGATGTCGGGCGAATGTAAGTAATTAGTAATCACACCTTTGTTGTCTTTGTGGCATAGCTCACTGTCTCACTCAATGTCTCAATCGTAATATTGCTAGTAAAATTGTATAAAAGGTAAGTTAAGTAGAGATGCCACACTTTTTGAAAAATGGTTGTAGAGAGAACAATAGAACCGCAAGTGCTGAAGAGCTGTATTGTGGTAATAACAAGATACATAACCGTTAAAAGAAAAGCTATAATAAGATGCTTCTTAACTTATAAAAACGATTGAAGGACAGATGCCGCACCATACAGGAGAGATACCACAACAACTTACTTCCTAGTCTTGACAATTTGACGTACATGTTCTCTACCACAGTGGCTGCACATGTTAAATTGAACAAGTTTCATGAAACCACTTGCAGCAGTTAGTGCACCCAATCAAATCCACTGTCGACGGAGACTGAAATTATTTTCACATGCGTCCTGCTGCAACGTTTCTAGCGAGTCTTGCCTAACTCTGATTACAGTTCGGTATAACATTTTTCTCCCTTCACATAACCAACAAAGGCTTCCCGACGGACGATAAAGCCACGAGATATGCTTCGCATACTTGTCAAATGTCTTTCCGTGCACCCCTTGTATTTTCATGCACTAATCTTATACTTCATGCAGTCTTTCCCAACACTATCTATAATAGTTTATTCTTCACCGACATACCAAGGTTTGTGTATTTGTTCAAAACATTATTTGTGTTGCTCTACTACAACATAATTCCTCCGTATTTACGTCTAGGGGTTATTCCTGCCCCCCTTCTATTATTCTACTCGTCTGTACTCCTTTGTGTTTCTGTTACGACTTGCAACCTAACATAAAGTTCTTTTTTTTTATAGTTGTGCTTTGGTTCATGCGGCATCTCTCCTCATCAAACGTGAGGCATCTTTCCTCAATATAGGAGGACAGATATCGTATCTCATTTTTGTTCTGGTCATCCCTTTGTGTTTCACTGCTGTCTGTAAATTACACTAGCTGAATAGAAAAACACACTACTTCCCATTTTGTTACAATGGTTTCAATTCGTACTTCAAATATACAGTCCCACTTACGTTCGTTTAAATTTCCGCACTCGATCTTTGTAGCACTAGCAATACCAGTTGTTCTCATCATTGTTTCTCTCAAGCTTCTCCCCGTGGTTATAATGGTGTTATTGGTGCTGCCATCTGATGATTGGTTTCGCAGGTGTTAAAAGTGCGGCATCTCTCCTTAACTTACCGTACAACATAGGCTATGATGTTATGGAAGAAAGTGTTTCATACGGAGAAAACTTTTCGTAAAGAGTAAACTTGTTTTTATACACGCACTCAGAACTTCCATTTAGTATATTTAATGAGTTTTTTTCTTTTCGCTAGAAATCATGTTTGTTAATCTGGTTACAATAGCGTTAGAATCAGGAATTCCGCCAGGATTTTTAGTTTGGGGGAGGCAAAATCAAAATTGGGAGCGTGTAAGTGAAGTTTTGCACGATTTGGGGGTGACATCCCCACAGGAGGGATTCAGGCGGAATCACTGGTTAGAATATTTTGATATCTCGATAAAGAATCTGAAGTCAAGGGTATACTTTCGTAGACACTAGACTGTAAATCAAAAGAACTTGTTTTACATTTTAAAAGTTATTTCTGCAGCTCAGAAGTATTAGTTTTAACCCTTTCTTGTACACTATTTCACTTCCGATCAGTAATTAAATTGCTTTTGGAAAGTCACGTACACTTTTTCTGCTTGAATTTGAGCAGTAAAAAAAAA
>JAGDQP010007226.1:0-44702 GCA_022664845.1 Lepisma saccharinum
CTAGCTCATCGTAGAATATATCTTTGTCGTTATCAGTAGCCACCTCGGTCGGAGCATAGACGTTTAATAAAACCGTGTTACCCCATCGAGTGCGTATCGTAACGTACGATAGTCTTTCGTTTACGAACTCTATATTCTGAACCGCCTGAAGGATACTATTCTTAATGAGGAACCCTGTTCCGAAATCGTGAGACTGTGTTCCCCCGTAGTAGAAAGTGTACTTGCCCTGTGGGATGCTATCTTGACCCTCCCACCGAACTTCTTGTATCGCTAATATGTCTAGCTCGTACTTCTCGGTCTCGCGTACCGCCACCTGAAGAGCGCCCGCTTGGTATAATGTTCGTACGTTCCACGTTCCTATTCTAAGGTCTTTCTTAATCCTGTTCATAGAGCCCCCTGAAGCAGTCCCAGCCCGGAGATCCGAATGAGGGACTAGTTTACCTCCGGAATATTTTACCCCAGGAGAATCCATGAACCATCTGTTACTATTTCTTGACATGTTTTAGCGGTGTAGAGTTGTCAGCTCTACGACCTCGCAGTAAAGGTAGACATTCAAGATGTCGCCCTCTGTCCATCTCTGAGCCTTGCCGATGTCATTCATCTTCAGCCTCAGAGTGGTAATGGTGATGCTGCTTCCCCTCACCATGATATTTTTGTTCGGGGTTATCTTCCCCTAGCCTTTGTAGATCCCTCTACTAACTGCAAGGCAGCAGTACTGGTTTTGGTCCGCCCCGGAATATTTCTGGTCGGCATTCCCCTATCCGCCACCTGGGGAGGCGCCTGGTGGAAGACCAGTAACTCCAACCCGGGATATCATCCGGACCTGCTGCATTTTTTACATTTCAACTTTTTAATTGCTTCTTTAGCTTCTGATAATTCAATATGAACTACGTTAAGAATATATAGATATATCGATTAATTGAATCACTCTCTCAAATTTCTACGAAGTCACATTTAGGGTTAAAAAACAAAACATTTTTAAAAAAACATTTGTTTAAAACACGTTTTTTATAGACTGCAAAAAAAGTGTTTTAAACAATTTCTTAAAGATAAAGAAAATGATAGGGACTATGATAGACAGTGGCGGCGCAACGCAAGCTGGGGCCCGGGGCAAGTGAACTTAATTGAGGCCCTTTCGCGAACACAAAATGAGCGTAATATCCTCATTCCCCATCTCGTGGGAGACTTACTAGCCAAGATGGAGAACTTATCATTCACTCGCGATAACCTATGCATGATAATAAATATTGAGATTGTGGGGAGTCATGGTTTTCAACCATCCGATTACAGCCAAGCGCACAAGTAAGAGCCCTGAGACGTCATAGTTGTTGCATCACTGACCACCATCGAGGTGCTCTACTGATTTATCTTAATGATTATTCACTTGTGTCGGTGACCGGCGCACAGCGGAACAAACCCCAAAAAACACGGCGAAATAAATAAGGCTTAATACCCAGGGCCGGATTTATACATACAGGCGCCCTAGGCCCATGATTTCCAGCGCCCCTCCACCCTCACCACTTCCGTCTTTCCCCTTCCTACCCTCCCAATATGACAAATGACTCTCCTCCGTCTTCTAGCCATTAATAATAATAACGAGATAATAATTATTTAACTCTGGTAATGTGGTTATTTACAAAATACGTTTCAATAATATTATAACAATAAAATAATTTCATTAAATTCAGTAAGCAATTTTAATTACATTACTATAGGCTACTTATAGAAAATATGTTAATTACACTGAACAACAGGTAATATAAACTATTTTTCAATTTAATTATTTACAATATTGTTATTACATTCTAGAATTCTAGCTTCAGCCGTTTTTGGATTCTACACCCTGCGAGCAGCATGGTTCCAATACAGCACTAAGTCATACAAGATACGTATAGAAGATAGATATACAGGTAAACAAGAAGTTGTTAAATATAGAAGTTTGATAGCAATACAATTATTTTACATAATAGTTGTTAATTAAACGTCTGGAAAAAAAATACAATGTTTGCCAGAATCAGTCAATAATTTATGATACCTTGTTCTGTAAAAGGGGACAGCTAATTCAAAATTTTCCGTCTATGTTCTAAATTTGAATTTTATTTATGACCTTTAGGCATCTAACGGGTTAGGACGGGATAGGGGAGGTGAAAGGATTCGGGGGCGCCCAGGGCCTATGCTGAAGGTGTCATCCCAGCATTTGCCTGGTGCGACAGAGTAAAACCCTGGAGAAACCTCTGACGGAATGGTCGACCTCTGGGATTGAACCCACGACCCCCCAAATGCTACGCCAACGCTATATCACTGAGTTACTGCGGCTCGGTCAATGTTCTGCATATTCCAGATTAAAAAATTTACGTCAGTACTCGTAATCTTTTTAGAATAAGGCAATTTGACATAATATCCTGAAAATTCAATAATAATAATAACACGTGATTGACTGACATATCAACACACAGGCCAAAAGGTTTAAGCTAGAAACTTGAAACTTATGTTTAATCTGGCTTTAACTAACCTATTTCACTGATGTTCGGTAAGAAGCAAATCAGGATCATATTTCGAAAGTAGAAATAAAGCAAAAAAGCTCATTTCTTATTTTTAAAAAGATAAAAAAAAATGCTAGCCTGAGGTTAGATCGAACCCTTAGAATAGCTCTCCAGTGCTTTATCCACTAGACCATCCAGCCCGATACTCGAAGATGGCTTCCGAGTCGAGTGAAGCTGCGAGCAATAGCTAGAAATAATAATAAATTACAAGTTCGTGATCCCGCATATAGGCACCTTTGTTTTTATTAAATGTAAAGCACGTTTCCTCTTTTCACATTTTACTACAAGCACAATACATTTATACTCAACATCCAATGGAAGACGATCCCTAAAATCTCTAAGTCTCGACATTTTATTTCATAATTGTGAATTAGAAAATACAAAATGGATACAAAAAACAAAATCAGCGCCATTCCAGCTGAGCTGAGATGCGTCGGATAGGTTCTCCTTTCATTCTAGACCTGCCGGAAGAATTCTTTTGCAACGGTATGCCGATACTTTAATTACATAAATTCCAGATTTAAACAGTCGGAAAATGGACGGACCCCCAACCTTTTCCCGACCATCAAGAATAGACAGGGTCCCGCTCTTTTCCCGACCTAAGGAAATGTACGCGGATCCATCCTTTTTCCACCATCAAGTGCTGGGGATGGTCGGGGTTTCGCCTCTATGCCGTCAAGTCAGAGAGCGACTGCAGCCCGGAAATGGCACGACGACCAAACGTCACTTATGGCTGCACGCCGATCATACCCCATCTACTTCCTGACTACTAGTCTGGGTTCTGCTATCCCCGACGCCGGTTAGACCAAAATCCCCGACCATTTCCCGTCTTGGTTGGCATTTGGCTTGCTGGGTACGGTGCCTGGAGTACCTGTATGACTTGTCCCAGTACCTAATGAACATGTATGTGAAATTTAGTGTAATTCAATGCACACGTGTAGATTTGTATTAATAAAGGTGTTTATTTAGCTAAGTTTGGGGCAGATATGATATGGACGATTAAAAATAAATATTTATAAAAGTTGGCAACACTAAGAACTGAGCAATCCGGAATATCTGACATATACCGAAAAATATTTGTAGTCTAGGGTTTAATTATGTTATATTACTTCTTAATTACCTATATGAAAGTAATTTTTGCTTAAAGAAACGTTAGCAGTATAACAAATTGCTGCCTTAAAAAAAGCAAAATTAAAAAAAACGAAGGCTCATGTTCTTCTTTTTTAAAATAAGGAAAGAGATAGAGCAATGTAATCATAGAAGCAAATACATGTTCATGAAGATTTTGTTTTCCTGGCAGTTTCTCACAATCCATACAAAAAGAAAGAATTGAAATATAAACATCTTGCTTCATGTTATTGAGAGCGAATTAATATTTCCCACTTCTAGCAGCCAACCGATAAAGAATAAATCGAAACAAAGCATTTTATGTCTCCATTTGTAGGCTTGCGGCGCCATAATACTGATTAGTTTGAAAACTAGCTTTCACTCAGGACAAACTGCATACGATTTACTGATAAAAACACACCCTTTCGTACTCTTAAGAATAATATGATTCTTTTTTTATAGAAGAAAACTAAAATTAACATGTTTTAAACATGGCTTAAAAATATCGTTTAAAACAAATGTTCAAAGTGTTTCAAACAAAATGTTTAAAACAATCGCCTCTGTTTAAAACACGTTTAAACCGTCTGTTTAAAATATTCTGTTTTAAACATTCCACCCTGGTCACATCGCGCTGGGATCACTTTGAATATGCGTATCGTGAACTATTACCATTAGCTACTGCGAGAAACTAATTTTAAATGTCATACACTTCTATTAGTTACGTGAAAGCACTTTCATTAAAATGTCAATATTCATGTGTTATATCATACACAGAGCTTCACTATGAGAAAATAACTATTATCAAGCAAAATATAAGATGTACCACACAATATCACACTTCTCTCCACAAATAACATCCAAA
The DNA here is from genome assembly GCA_022664845.1 of Lepisma saccharinum. Taxonomy (NCBI): domain Eukaryota; kingdom Metazoa; phylum Arthropoda; class Insecta; order Zygentoma; family Lepismatidae; genus Lepisma; species Lepisma saccharinum. Next base: position 4,513 of record JAGDQP010007226.1, read on the forward strand.
ATATATATATTACGTAATATATTGTGTAAGCCCAGATTTCGTATCTTTATAATGCCACTCCTTGGTTTTTAAAAGCCCTCCCCGTTGTGAAGATGTCTGAATTAAACACTGCCTCTCTCTCTCTCGTGGACAACTATAAGCTTCAGTTGCCAAGCTGAGGACACTATAGTCCGACCGTAATGACTTAATAGATGAAAGCAATGCAACTAAATGGCACTCAGCTGTCAACTCAAGTCATTTCGGCCGGACTATATACCCAACAACCTTAACGTCGGTCCCACACAGTTAGGGCTATAGCAACAGAGAACACCCCTTTTACAGTACCAGGAATGATTGTGTTTTGCAAACGTTACTGCCCATTGAAACATTTCAGAATGTTGAACTCCCCAAGTGTAGTGTGTAAATAAAATTGTCAATCAGTATATATACTGATTGACACAACGAAGAAAAATAAAAACAATAAAAACTCAAAGAAAGCAAATCACGCAGAGGTGTTTTGTCATTTGGTCAAACAAATATTATATTTGTTCTAAAGAAACTGTGGTACAAACAAATTTGTGTGTGACGTGCCATGGTCCACATAGTAGGTAACCAAAAAGGGTTTTGCCGTTCTAGAGCAGTGATAAACAAAGAGCAATACACTGGACGGTACGTACCTTTAGGCTTCGAAGTAAGCTCCATCAGCATCCAACACCTTTTGCCTCCATTTCTCTTTACACTGGACGAACTATGACTGCTGTGTGTGATCACCGTGCCTGTATTACTGAAGGTTGATGGTCAGACTAACTCCCGATCGCTTGGCAGGCACGTGCGTAATTTCGTTTCCTCTCTGTGAGCGCATGATTAATGGGACGTCAAAAACGGAAAACACTTTTTTGGTTACCTTGTACATATACGGCCTTTTTAGGCATCATCAAAACTTTTCTAACTGAGCTAACAAAATGTTAGATGGTAATATGTTAGCTTAAGAGGCATCTTACTAATACTCAATTGCACTTCTGCTTTTGTTACTTCAGGTTCCCAGATGAATGACAGAGGTCAATACGTTGGAGGTACAGTCCGTGACATCCCGCTCCTCTTCCGAGACACTATCTATGCTAGGCTGCTAGCCGGGTATTGTGAACAGATCAGCAAGATTATGGGTGGTTCCAGGAAGGAAAACTAAACTAGACTTCCCGCCAGTTCAGTCAGCAAGCCTAGGTGGAAGAGAACCATGGAGTTATTCTAGAAGAAGCTAGGAACGATTCTGTCAACGACGAGAAAATCCCACTATATTAAGGTGACCAAAGGTTCCCTGAATTGTCCCGATTTCTCGAACTGTGAATTGTGATGATATAAGTCACTACTAATGGCATATTTTGCACGCAATTAATTCCTTTAATACCGTACATGTGACATTTTCTGTAAAGTTTCTGTAAATTCCATTTTTTATTATTTTTATTTTTTGTTCATCTCTTTGCTCAACTTAACTAAAAGATAATGTCTTCTTGCATTTACTAGATTCCTGCTTTTCCAACGTAGCCATAATTGTTTCTTAGTATGGGTTATCCGTTATAACAGTAAGACTCCCTCGTTTTCTAAGTCGATCGCTGACTTTTTTCTTTATGACAGGAACTGCTGAAATATGAAAAGGACGTACTAGATTTGAAATTTCCAGGTACTGTGTTCTAAGAGAAGGAAACTCTTAAAATGAAGATGTATGTAGGCAGAGTAGCCCATATTTAGACCATTTATAGGGGTTGCTTCGTGACGCAACAGAAGTCAATACGCAATATTATTTATTCTTTGTTTTATACTGACTACGAGTGCTATCTCTCAGGAATACAACTTACCTGATAAAACATTTCGTACTTGGTTTTATTGTGTTTAAAAAGCTGAAATAGAAATGCCTGATAAAACTTTCCCACTGTTGAAAACAGGCATATTATACAAATAAATCAACCACATCCAACTCGTTGTCGCTAACTGAATTCTGCCACCACCTTCGTCCTTGGGGAACTGTTTCACACTTTTGTTACCAGTCAGCAGTACTACACAAACATATACAAGTCTAAAACGTTTTCTAGCCCGTATTTGGAGTTGGACCATAGCCCATATTTATACGTACTTTCTCCTCTATATTTAATGTACGTGTCCCCGGAAAGATCACGGAAAAAAAGTGGTTATTTTAAACTAACTGCGTACGTCATTTAGGTTCAAAATTCTTTTATCTTTGGCAAGTTATGTCTCTTGAAAATTTGTTGTAATCATAGTTACTTACTTAAACAGCTATAATTCTCAGCCCCATTTAATAAATCTAATTCGCCATTTCCTAAGTACCGAATCCGTTAAATCCGTGTATAGACGTAACACTTAAATTTTCAACGTCGGAATTAATTAAAATATTTTAAATGATAAAATTATCAGCTAAGATCAGAAGATAGACTAAACATACTATCTGTTAGCGTTCTGTCCTGTTAAGATCGGAAGGTTCCTAGTTCGATTCGTGTGTTTTCCAAGGTTTCTTTCAGTCATGCTTTGTGTATGTTAGTATCCTTAATTAAGACTACGATTTTTTTTTTTTTTTATTATTTTACTATTGGCATAACAATGAATGAACTATTTTGCTACTGGTTAATTTAGGGTTTCCAGGCTTTACTTTAGTTTCAGCAACCGAAGGTGACTGTCAGGATTGTAAATTGACTAAAGTCTTGACTACAACCTTCCACATTTCTTGCGGAGGCCACAGTGACTTAGTTGGTAGAGCGCTCACCTCTGGTGCGTCAAGTCGTCGGTTCGATCCCTGCTCATGCCATGTGGGCTTTGTGGTGGACAAACAGCGTGTGTGGGGATTTTCTCGGGGTGCTTCCGTCTCTCCCACTTTCTTCATTCCACCAATTCATCCCATCATCATCCATTCTCCCTGAGCCACAGTTGCCTAAAGACCTTAAAATAAAGTTAATTCCGATTCCACATCTCTTGTGGTTGAAGAGGAGTAGCCGAGGGACATCCTTTCTCAGATTTATGACGGGCTTTGACCATAGTTACCCTTCAGCCCGTACAGTGTTAATTTAACGAAGGAATGAACCCATAAGTTACTATAGAAACCCATAAATAATAATAATAATTAAAAGAAAGAACTGAGTACAGCTGGTCTGTTATGAATACAAGCAGAGGACTAGAACCATTTTCATCCTTTCCAGGTAATGGAATATTGATTGTATATATTTGTGGTGTGTTTTGAAACCTACCCTGATAGATACGATTTCATTCATGCCCATTGATTCAACACGGGAAATAAAGTTTGAAATAATAGTCTCGTCCTGATTCTTTCGGAAGTTTTCCCATATCTGGAGGCGATACATATTTTCAATGTATTAAATATTATTTGTATTTCAACATTCGTGAATAAATGGTTTCCGTATAGGTCTAAGTAAATTTGCATTGATCCTAGGACAACTTTATATATCTTCCTCGATAGGCGCACAGGTGCGAGGTCAGAAGATCGCCTATAGGGGAAAACATTTGAAGTATCCTAGGATCAAGGCCAATTTACTTAGAACTATACAGTCTCTCAAACTGTCTCTCCACTTCAAGATAACACATGAAGGAGATGTTCGCTTCTCTTCCTTGCTAGCCTTTCAATTTCCAACGCGCATTTTATTATTCATGAAGATCGTATGTCGGCACAGATGTAATACCGTTGTGTAGTGTTTGAAGTACTCTACAAACTACTGCGGCTTGCATTAGACTTGGAGGAATGTGGGAGGTCTTTCTCAAGAGATGCTTCACGAGATTAAGGTCACATATCCAGCGTTGCAAGAGTGACACTTCTTTTTATAAATGCTTTCTCAGAAAAGAAAACTTTAGATGGATCTTCTTGCAAGTGTTTCATCTTCTCTCATTGAAATCTACATTCGATCTTTTTTTTTTTAAGTCAGTGTCACCCCGTAAGCAGTGATCGTACATAACTGACAACAAAGTGGGATTACAAAAGTAAATAAACAAGTGAGCAACAGTTCTTAAAAGTGAGCAACCCAATTTGTTTGTCAAAAGCACTTAGACGACTACGAAATCTTTCTGTAAGAATTTCTAGTTTTATTTATTTCTGTATTTTTTCACTTTGTGGTAATGTTTATTGGTGTAAAGATATTTCATACACTAGAGATGTTTGGAATCTAGGAATCCGAATATAATTTTCGTGATTTTGGAATATCGGAATCGCTGAATGTATGAATAACAATAATGAGATGTGATTAACAAATCCAAATAATTGGGAGGGGGGAATGTAAAAAATCCACATGTTCACTAATTCATTAATGGAGACGCGTTTAAAAATATTATCTATCACTTGCTTTCTTGAGCGTCTTTGACGGAATTCTGAAATGTCGATGTTTCGGAAAATTCTAGAATCTCAGAACAATGCAGATGTGTAGAACTGGTTTCCATTTGCTGATGAGGTGTAAATACCCCCCTTCCAAAGCGTTTGCCAGTAACTGCCTTTGTGGTCGGTCGAGTGTAGGCTTCCCTGAATAGATCTGAGTTTCAATCACCGTGCATGGTAACTTTTTCATTCATCTTTCTTTAAGGGAACATTACCTTGAGCTGATTATTACTTATTAATAACTGTTCATACATGGTTCACGGAGATGTAGATGCCGAGAGAAGTCGAGTTAGTGGTCAGATTAGACTTTGTATTTTATTTTCAGGATAAAAGATCAAACATCTCATGTAATTTTATGAAGACGCAAGAAAAGTCGTTGAAATCATAACTCTCAAGACATTATTGGCAAGAAATAGTGGGATACTTTACTCTCCTGTGTCAGGAATTGTTGCTCTTTGTAGACACCCGTCTTCATTTGACCATGGAAAGACGGCGGTAGACTGTGCTTCGTACTAAAATTTAGACCCTGAAAACTATTAAGACCTCCGGCTATCATTTATCTAAGGTTATCTAATCATATTCTATCTCCTTATGCAAGGGACAGGACCAGAGCTGAAACGGGTCTCCGAGTCAAATTTTAGACCCGGTGACCCGACTTAGACCCGACAACCCGGAGAACAGAACAGATCGAGTGTTTAATTATTTCTTTGCGTTTGAACTGTGTTTCTGTGAGCGGTGATCAGGACCGGAGACGTTACACCCGTAACACAAAAAATACGACGCCAAAATTCGAAGTTAATTATGTTTCCCGGACCGGATCACCGGGTCAATCAGGTCATTCGGAATCGGGTCAAGTTTCTGACCGGGTCTCCTATGTTCGGGACAGGCTGCGTCACGAAAAGTGACCCGGTTTCTGCTCTCGACATAACAACAGCTGTATGGTTTGGGTAATATATAGGAATATTAACTTCTTTTGGCTGAGCAGCTTACGTACACACTCGAACATCAAATGAAACTTTGCACAATCAACTAATTACAGATATGTTTTATATTCATCCAGACCTTACGCTTTCCTTTTCTCTTAGCATACGATTTATTTTTCCTAATAATGTCAAGGAGTTGCATATGTTTTATTCGACTTCCTTTTTTCCCTCAATCTTAAGAATTCAATCTCTGCGTACTGTTCCAATTAACTTCTTCGTTGTCTCAAGTATTCTTCGTCTCTTGCCTTCTCTCTGTAACAATTCCTCAACGTGTATGTTTTGTATGTCCATCTGATCCTGTCCATTCTTATACATATTCACATTTCGAAAGATTTGTGTCCATATTTTCCTTTCACTCTTTCATCAAGTCCAAGTTTTGGCTCAATGAAGCACCATACTCCATACAAAACATCTAAATCAACCTCTTTCTCATCTCTTTATTCGTCAGTCCACAGAAAAGGTTTCTTCTTCTTCTTCTTCTTCTTCTTAGTGAATGCCTCTTTCCCCATTGCTATGCTCCCATCCCCGAAGATACTTGAAATTGCGTACGTGTTTATTTTATTTCTTCCATTTTGAGTGTTTGCTGTGGTTCCATTTGTTTTAATGATCATTCCCTCCCTTTTCTTTATGTCGAATTTTGATTGTATTTGCAATTAAATAGTTATTTTCATTGACAGTCTCTTAATTTATCTTAAATACAAGGACCGTTCAAAAAGAAACCGAACTTAAGTTTGTATTTAAATACGTGAAAGAGAAGCGACAGTAGCTGTGCTGATTGGTTACTTGGAAATTTACTGACCCATTTTTCAAGCCTGAGCCGGCAGTAACACAGTACAGCGTGTTGAGTGCCCGTTGTTGGGATTGTTAGTAACATGACCGTGAAGGAACTGGAAGAGCAGCGAAGAGGTGTGATTTTTTTTTTTTTGTCATATTGCACAACAATTTCACAGAGACCTTCGACATGTTGATAAAGCGAACGGTGAGGAATATTTGAATAAAACATAATGTTACGAATGATACAGGCGTTTCAAATCGAGTCGAACTTCCACCGACAACGGCTCAAAATCCAGATGGCCGTCCGCATCTACCGATATCAATCACGTGAAAAGAGTACGGAAAGTCATTCGTGCAAACGCCGTCTAATTTTACATGCAGTTACTGCTGATCTAAACGCCAGTACAGGTTCGTCTCATAAGATTTTGACGAAATATCTGCAGATACTACGCGTTTCTGCTAAGTATTTGCCACGTTTGTTAACAATCGAACAAAAGGAGAACCTGGTCATTTGAAGAGTTGTTACACTGAGTGAATGCTGACCTACATTTCCTAAAGCTTGTGATCACTGGTGTACGGGTACGATGTGCAAACGAAGGTCCAAGCATCATAGTTGTTCGGATAATCGTTCCCACAGCCCCCCCCCCCAAAAAAAAAGGCATCATGAGTAAAGCTTATCTTTTACTGCAAAGTGACCGTTCATTTGGTGTTTGTGCCATTGGTACTCTACAGTGAATACAGCATTCTACGATAACGTCATGCAACGATAAAGAGAAAAAGTACGGCCCAAGATGTCAGATATATGACAGAACAAGTCCTGGATTTTTAATCGCAATAAATTACGTTCCCATTCCTCAATCATTGACGGAGAATTTTTGGCAAAGCATCAGACATTTGTTGCTCCACAACCAACCTACTCCCCTGATCTAGCACCAGTCGATTTCTTCCTCTTCACTAAGTTGAAATCAACCCTTAACGATCGCAGATTCCAGACCATAGAGGAGATCCTAGAAATCGCTACGGGACCTCCAGAACATTCCGAAACTGGAGTTCCAACAGGCATTCCAGAACTGGAAGAAACACTTGGAGTGGTGTGTACACAGTGGAGGGGGGTGGGAGTACTTTGGAAGAGACAGGTCCGGCTAAGAAGTGAGTAGTGAATATTACATTTTTCTCCATTTCTTAAAAGTTCGTTTTTTAACAGCTGTTGTATGTACACAAGAAGAAGACACACAAAAAGGATATTTGCAATTCAATCCTTTTGTTGTGGTCTACTTTGTACTCACCTCTTGCCCATCCAGCATATGTGTCTAACACATACTCACATGTACTCTAACAACAAGCTATGAATACTTCTGTGCGAGGTGTAGGAATAGGATATTTTATGACATCCCTAGTGTATGGATAGAAGTTTCTACAAATATCTGAATGTTTAGGATGAGGGTATGTGCAAGAGATATTCCAGAATTTCACCAATGCTTTATCCTTTTGGAATAGTCTCAGAATATTGTAGAGATATTTCGTAAATTGCAACCTGGAATACTCTCATCAGCATATAGAAAGATTCTTATTTGGCCTAATATGTCCTGAATCACACGCATATTGTGTATCAACTAGGGTGTTCGGAATTTCGGAATGGAAATCAGGATTTGGGAATCGAAATGTCAATTTTTGTGGTAGGAATTCCGCATTTTGAATTTGAATTTAATTTTTGATGAGCCTAAAAGCTTTAGGCCACTTTGGCTCAGGTCGGATGAATGATGGTGTGATAATTCGTGGAATGAAGGAACGGGGAAGAAACGGGAAAACTTCCAGAAAACCCACGAACACGGTGTTTATCCACCACAAAACCCACATGGCACACGATCAGGGAACGGACCGACGACCCCAAGCACCATTAAACCACCAAGGCCCTCGGCATTCCAGAATTTCGAGAAGTTGGATTTCCGGAATCCAAGTAAATTAATTCTGAAATCCGGAATTGACTTCGGACCTCCGCCTACCCATAATATAAACACAGGATATTCCTAGAATAGTCTGTGCTATATAGGTTTAAAATTACTCTAACGGTTAAATATAGTAGTTTATTTCTAACTTGCTCGTTAAGAATCGTAAAGAAATAAACTTGAAGGATTAATACATAGGTGTTAATTATGTATCTTTGAATATCTGCTCTCTGACTTTAACACAATGAAAAGTTTCTAAATATTTAGTGAAACTGAGTGTGTTGTGTTGTCTGTATTTTGAAAACCACATCGCCAAAGTTTTAGCACACAGAGGTGCTTATATTTTGTTAAAAGTTATATTTCTAACGTTGAATTTAAGTTTTCTGCACTGGATTTTAAGATATATACAGAGATTTATATGCCAAGAATAACAAAATGAATAGCTTTATTGAAGAAAATATCTGAAGTCATTCCATTAGATTAGAATTTGTTTTTTTAATCACTCTACATCTTATGTTCAACTGTTTCTCTGTGTTGCTTGTCAGTTCTTTGAGTAAAGTCGGTTATAAAGTAACACAAGTCAACCATTACATTTAAACGCACTTTGTAAGATAGAAGACCTGATCTGCACACTATGATGTATGGTGATGAGGCGATGACATCAGCGGAGGATTCTTAAACATTACGTAGTGTTGTCAAAAGCAAAGATTTATGAAGAGTTTTCATCTGATAATGATTACGACATACACTTATCTCATACTTGGTCCTTTTTATGTTAAACAAATTCGTAGAAGATTTTGCTTTAAATCGATTTAAAAAAAAAATAGTCTCGAGAATAATCCATCTCTTGAACCTGAAGAGCAGAAAAGTGCATTTGGTGTTTTGAGTTGTCCGAAGACCAAAAAGTTCTTTTTGTACAAAGTACAACCTTTCTTTTCCAACACAAGTTTCTTGCTTGCTTTGATGGGAGAGGGAAGACTATATTGTAACCACTTGCTGCATGTTAAGAATAAGTGAGTGAGCCAAAGAGAGTTCGAGAGGGAGAGAATTTCACCAGGAAAACTGCGCACTGGTTGTTCATGTCTAACAAGAGCCATGACTGGCATCAGATGCGTGATTTATGCGATGTGGGAAGCAGTCCTTGTAGTGAGGGGGCCCAACGCCGCCACGCAGTCTAGCTAAGCATTCTTCTCCGACGACAGGTGCGCCGTGACCTCATTCCAAAAACTCTCCTCCCACCCCCCTTCCTTCAGTTAATTTCCATCACAATGACTGCCGCTCCTTCAACACGTGCTGCTCGCGCTTTATCCCGGATCCTCTACAAGAGAAGGACAACAACTTATTGGAGAACCTATCTACGTCAGCAAACTGATGATGAGCACTTATTTTGTTGGTCTATTCAAGGTGGCTCAGGACACTATCAAGAAGGAGAGCTTTTTGATGGAAAATGCGAATCGCTTTGTCGACGAAAAGAAGTTGCCTCATTCATCGTGTCATACACGCAGAAGATCGTGAGAAGCCTTTCAAGAGGCCAGGAATTCAAAAGATATTTTCCAGCATTGCTTTGCTCTGCCTTGGCTGTAAGACATAAATTTGAAAACCAGAATTTCCTCTCTCTGTAAATAAATGGTACAAAGGAAAGTTAAGACCTGTCAAATAGAATATCTTTACCTTACGCCAATGAATTCTTATATAGCCTGTAGGAACAAAGTCAGTTTACCATGAACAAAAATCCTGTTGGAGTCTCAAAACTTGTAAGTTCCTCAGAAGTGTCTTCTCTTAAGAGAAGAACAAAGATGATCATCTTTTGTTGTGCGTACCACATTTTAGAAAGAAAGTAATCAGTGTAAATTCCAAAGCCTAGTGAGGACAAAAATTATTTCATAAGTGTTCGGAAGTCTTTAAGATTTAAGAATTTCTCATATTACTCATATTACTATCTCATATTACGGAATCACAAAGTAATTGTATTGGATACTGAAATCTAGATAAAAGAAAGTTTCTTAACATTGAGAGAAAGTTCTTGTCTGTTCACCCACTACCAAGAAATAATTTCAGTGATCTTATTATTTCCGAATTGACATGTCTTCATTTTAATTGAAATTAGAATCTTGATATCTCATTACTAAGAAAATTATTTCTCAGTACACTAGATAACTATTTTTTTTTTCTCAATTTAAGAAATCGTTTTTTAGAGTATGGAATATTCCGGCATTCCAAACACCACTATTACAACTGAAATCAGGGTTCACAAAATTAGCAAGCACCGAATATTTGCTCAAAATATTTACATTAAAGAAAAAAAGGCAATCATATTCAAATATTTGCTTAATGCCATAAAATTAATATGTTCCACGTAGTGTATGAATTGGTACATTAATAAAAATATTAGCAGGTCTGAAACAAATTCATGATGTGCTTAGCAATCATGATCCAGCAAAATTCATTCGTGAGATACCAGTAACTGGAGGAACAGGCAATATGAATCCAGGAATTTAGAATATAGCAGAACATTACACAACGATGTTGCCTTTAGAATTAACTTGCATAATACTTAGTACAGCCTCTACAAATTAAACGTATAGGACAAAATAGTAATTTATGAGGATATTTTACAAAATATAATTCCCCAACTGTTATATGAAAAACTACATGCTTAAAACAGTAGGCTAATGATTCTGTAGAACAGGGGTTTCCAACAGGCGGCCCGCGGGCCATATGCATAGAAATTCAAGCTCTGATATTGGCCTTACTGTGTGAGAGAGGTTTTCCAGGGTTTTACTCAGTTCACCAGGCAAGGTATCTAGGCTAAGGTCCTGACCGCTAAACATTTCCCATTCCACCGCCACTTTGATAATATTTAAGAAACGTTGCTACTTTGATAATCGTTCTGTTGGAGACAAGAATTGTACACCACCCTGATCACAAATTAGAACACTTAATATGCATAGTGTGCGTGTATGTGCAAGTTTTCGTATGTTCAAAGATACTGAACAAATGACAAGCAACAATGAAATTTTGAAAAGCGGCCCCAATAATACTTTTGAATATGTACCAAATGAATTATCTGAGATTTTTATATTGTTTATTTAACTGATAAATTAGAATGCCCGTAATAACGGACTTCATTTCACTTTAAACATATGAAAATACATATTTTCTCGCCTAGTTACTGCGGTCTCTTAGCATGTATACATTATTTCCGAGTGATACTTGGCTTTTCCGACTCGTATGTCGGAAAAGCCAAATACATACTCGTATTACACACTTGCATGTAAAAAATGTAATATATGAGATGCATTAAAGCTAATGTAAAACAACGATCTCCAACAGAAGATGGCAGTACTACCTCCGTATATGTCGAATGCATTTTTATCTTTGCAAGAAATTTCAATGCTGTTCCTACAAATTCAAGTCTAGAGAGTTTCAGGGAAGAAAGTTCATAACTAGTTCAAGAGTTCGATCAATGCCAATTTTTAATTTTCTTTTTTGTTCATTGTTGAAATCGCTTAATTGTTGTTGTGAATATCAAATCTTTCAACAATGAACAAAAAAGAAAATTAAAAATCGGCATTGATCGAACTCTTGAACTGGTTATGAACTTTCTTCCCTGAAAGTTTGAACTCTCTAGACTAGGAATGTATTTGAGATGTCGGTGGAAAGATTTGTTTGAAACTAGTTCAAACCCATATAGATTATTATACACATTGCAGGGGCGATGCCAAAGAGAAGGGGAGATTTATGATTGGAACTACTAAGCTAGGACGGATTGAGGTGTCGTTGGAAAGATCTCGGCAAGAAGAGTTCAAACCCGTATCATTCATTCAGATCGCAGGGACTGTTCCCGAGGGGAATATTTTCAACTTTGGAAGTACTAGGACTAGGAAAGTGGTAGAGACATCGTTGTAAAGGTCTCAGTAAGACGAGTGCAAGCCCGTATCATTCACTCAGATCACATTCGCGGGCCAGAAATAGGGGTAACTTTCAACTCAGGAACTACTAGGGCTAGGAAGGTATCTGAGGCAAAGTCGGAAAGATCTAAATGAGACGAGTGAAACATATATAGATCATACACATTACAGGGTTCCGGAGATGGGACAGTTTATAACTTAGGAACTACTACAGTTAGGAATGTGATTGAGGAGTCGTTGGAAATGTCTCGCCGCAATTTTTCCAACGAAACATTGATCATCCAAATAGGATGATGGCTGCTGAACCTTGGCGGTAGCATATATTATGTACAGTCCCCCGTCTAGTCTCGGCTTCACTTGTTTATTCTCAAAAAATGAAACAATCGTATATTTTCTATATATCCAGACCGGGAAACTACACTGTTCTACACAAATTTAGAAACAAAGAGAAAAACTTTGCACAGAGCACAAAATGTGGGAAAATTCTGTATCTAAGCCAGATGCATTCCGAAGACATATGTCGTAGCTTATTAGCGTACTAGGTGCTGAACACGGTTGCGCTAGAGTGCTTATGAAGTTGGTAAGAGAAAGCTGTGAATCGAAATGGTCAAATATTCAAACAAGACATGTTAATCTGGTTCAAGTAACACATCCTTCACATTAATCCACAAGCGTGCAGATTTTGTTGCTGCCTCAGACGACCTGCATCACCAAGTGCGATTCGCAGATGACTACACGAAAGTGTTCTTCTGTATGCCAGTGTTTAGGGTGTAGCGTAGAGAGGTGCGTTTACAGTGATGAAGAACACATTTGAACTGGCCACATGAGCAGTGACAGTCAGTACACTTCACTGATGAGTTCCGATTTTTTTTTGGACACCAATTCTGGATGGAGATCGGTCTGGAGAGAAGCAAGAACAAGTTATATCCAACATTATTAAAAGAGACAGGTATCAAACTATTTGTGGCCCGCGTGGAACAATGGCCACTCAGCGATATACGGATGCCATCATGGATCATCATGTTAGATTTTATGTACAGAAAAGAAGTGAAGGTTTCAGTTTGCAACACAATAGTGTCAGTCGGGAGAGAGAGTGAGATATTTGAAGCTATATATTCGATGTGTTATATTTCGTATTTGTGATTCTTCAGCGTGTTAGACATGATCGAATTTATCTCGAGGAAGTGAATGAGTTGTACTTCGCGGTTAATAATGTTGAAATTACCTTCTTGTTAGAAACAGTTCAGTTTCTTATACACAGTGGTGAATGCCAGGGATTAAGTGTTTTCAATTACGTACTGCGAGTGATAAATCAAGGAAATTGTAATTTTGAGCATGTTTCGTGTTCGCCGAATCAGTCCAGGTACAGAAACTGGTGGTGTCAAGTTTTGTATCTTTGGAATCTGTAGGCATCCTGCCTTGTATATTACCTAGAGTTGTTATAAACGTCGATTGTGATTATATTATATCGTTTTTGCAAGTTATCCGATGGAATTTTGAGGATTTAGTGAATTTCAGTTTCGTAGTCAACTGTTGGATTAGAAACCGGAACCTCACCACGTGTTCGGTACATGAAGAATCAAAGGGCATCGTGAGTTATATTTGTTTATAGTTGACTTCAATCATACTCGGGAGTCGTAGTGTTCAATCTGGAAGGATATTTGCGATAGTTTTCACTTTTGCAGCGATTTGTCCATTGTATGGTCAGCTACCGGAATAGAAACCAGGACCTCGCCACGTGGTTAGTTTTGCTTGTATCGAGACGAGATTTCTTGTATGTTTATTTCAGGGTACTATGAGATCATTCCTACTTCTGAAACCACGGATTATTAGGATTTTCAAATAAATTCACAAGTCGTGAATCTAAGGAATTGTAATTTTGATTTACGAAAGGAGTTGCATTTCTTCAAAGCTGTTTATACTGCTAGGGCAGTTTATAGTACGATAGTCTTGATTGAGTGACACTGAGGGTCAGTTCTACAATCGACCGCTAAACTTTTAGTCAGCGCTAACTTGAGGCCAAGTCTGATTTTGGCCAACGAAAGTACGTAAAATGGGAGTTGGCCTCAACTTAGCGCTGACTTGAAGTTTAACGGTTGATTGTAGAACTGACCCTAAATAACATTTTAAGTTTAGAATGATCAGAACAAAATTCTATTGAGGCAAACTGAAAATAGCTCATAATTTACTCTAAGCACTGTTGTTCCTTATGAACTCTCATACATCACATGTGCAGCGAACATGATACGTGACAAAGGGCTATGCCTGATTTTCTTGAAAATTAGGGGTTGTGGTTGACAAAACTCTACTTTATCAGTCTGTGTTCGTTTACAATGCGGAATCGAATGCAGTGAAAATCATTGGCATTCTGAACTTAGGTAAAGGACTAAAGCCCGATGCCGGTGTCAGCAATAACAAATTCTTAGGCAATATCAGTTAGGTCTAGAAGATTTTAGCGCCCACTCGAGTAGAGATATCGTACGGTTCAAAATCTTAAGTTCTGACCAGAAGTGTCAGTATTTGCGGTTTTCTTTACATTTAGATAACCGTATCTTCCAGCTGACACTTTAGATCTGTCCGATATTGGTTAAGGTACATTGCCTAACAGTCTACTTGTTATTGGCATACATAGACAGACGTCAAACACTAGTCCTTTATCAATGTGCGCCAATCAAACGGTCTTTTGAAAGCGAAGATTTCCATTAACAAAAGCAGGAAAAGGAAAGCTGATTTCATATTTGGGCTCAGCTACCTCGAGTTATATGGTTGTGTTTAATCTGATGACTCTGTAAATGGCAGGTCTTCTGAATTCGGTTAGCTTTCTCCATCTCTAGAATGCACGCTAGTTTCACTATACACTTCAATATATTGTCATTGGGAGCTCCTTAAATTTTTAATATTAAATTTATGTATGTTCCTTTTCCATATTTTGGTTTCACCAAAAACCATAAAGTAAGGTTGTTGTTTTTTTTAATTAATTACAGAATGCAACCTAATAGCAGAAAGGGATACACGTAAACTATCAAACAATACATTCAATTGATGCAAACTGACCAGGAGGTAGCTGGGACTGTGTGATTTCGCTATTTCGTAATCGAAGTGCTCAGTATTGATATTGCTGGCTAATAAAGGACAATTGCTAGGTTCCTGTTTCAATATCGACATGTTAACCATTACATATTGAAAAATCGCTGAAATTCGATTATTCCTCTAAGATTGATTATTCGATCTAAGAATCGTTGACAATCTAATATAATTTGTATGGAACATTTTTCACATCAAAGATTTATTAGAAATCGAATATCAAACATATCGAACAATCGTTGGATACCGAATATAATTCATATCAAACATTGTCTATATAGAAGAATTGTTGCAAATCAAGTACTATGTTTATCGTCAATCATTCGAAATTCAATGTCG
Source organism: Lepisma saccharinum (assembly GCA_022664845.1). Classification (NCBI taxonomy): domain Eukaryota; kingdom Metazoa; phylum Arthropoda; class Insecta; order Zygentoma; family Lepismatidae; genus Lepisma; species Lepisma saccharinum. The sequence goes on from JAGDQP010007226.1 coordinate 19,913, forward strand.
TTCATATCGGAAATTAATTCGAATCACGATATTGCTTAGGTCAAAATATATTTTAATATCAACATTCTATATACGAATTCTCGGATTTTTATTGATAATTATAAGTGGGTATATAGAAAATATGGATCGATGTATCGAAATCACACAGCTTCGAGAAACGTGACAATTCAAAAACGTCAGTAAATTCGAAGTGCTGACAGAATGTGCTTATCCTCAGTTTTCACCAAAATCAGTATTCCTTGGGTATACCTGTCTTTCAATGTACATAGAATAGTCTTCATTTAGAGAACATCATATTCACCATTACGTTGAAAACAATTACCTTGTTTATTGATGATAGTTTGATGATTAAATCCAATATCAACCACTGCATATTTTTTGTTATAAACAACTACGAAACCGATTGAAAAAGAAGGGTGGGCGACGAAAATGAAAGAAAGAAAAATCGTGAGAATATTTCAAGATTTATTTCAAAGGTTCAGAAAAAAAAAACACCATCACATGTCATAACATTCTTGAGAGGTGCACTGGAGGTCATCCAGGTTTCGGCGCTGGCGTTGCATTAACATCCACAGCACAGGTGTTTAAAAGTGTCATATTCTTTGGAAAACAATCTGACTGTAATTTTTATTTTTTTTCATTATCATTTTTCTCGGGAAATAGGGGGCGGGGAATATTATAACTCGACATTTCGTGACAATGTCACTAAAATTATGTATCACGAAGGGACAATTTATGTGCTACTTTTGTAACGACTTGCGTTTTAAGCGTGTATCTTATATAAGAAGATTTTATTAAACGTATCCTATATAAGAATGTTTAATAAAAGCCACCAACGTATTCTTGGAAATCACAGGCTCTTTTTGTCTTTGTTGTTGTTGTTTCTGAAAACAAAAAGTTTAAAAAGCAATGATTTTTTTTTTGTTCCTTGGAATCACGTGGACGCATTGTAACAAATTCCTCCTGATCCCTCCTTTGTAATCTTTGAGTTCATCTCCTCGCAACTTCTCAAACCCGTTCTGTAAATTTTGGACTAACTGAGATGTACTAAATGTCTTTCTTGTAATCGCCATTTTTTTTTTAATATTTATGCTCATGATTTCGTGAACTAATATTTTTATTTATGTTCTGCATTACAAGCAGGAAGAACATGTATATGGTGTGCGTTAGTTTATCAGTTACACCCAGATAAGAGCTCTAAAAATGGGACTAGTTTATTTTTCTAGAGATTTTACAGGATTATGAGCTTCATAAATCGAGTTACACGAAACAAAAAATTGAATGATGTTTTCAGTTTATGTTTCACAAGTCTAACTTGACCCAACCCTAACAATATTAATAAGTATTTAAGCTTATGTAAGCAACTGTACAGTACCAAATCTGATAAACTATGATACACACGTGGAATATTTTCTACAGATTCAATGAGAAAAGTTTTGAGAATCAAGCTTGTTTTATATCGTAGAAAATATTATTATATTTTCACATAACCTACTGTATTTTGTTAATAGCAACTGTCAACATCATCTAGGCTTAAAAATGTAGAAAAGTCCTATAGGCATTTTGAGCTAAAGTGAGGAAAACTGATTTAACAAACTGAAAATTGATGCAAATATTCTATGGATAGCCGTCATCAACATATCAAAAGTCCCAATAAAATCCGACCTGGGCTACCCACCACCATCTTGAATTCAATATGGAGCCCAGGCGGAGACATCGAAGTACACTGAAATCACAATATCTTTTCACAGAATTAAGCTACAGACTTCGTTCTTTTGTCATTTTCACGATAATAATATATTCTATTGAACTAAATTTTATATGGTCCTTATATATCGCAACCATATTTAATATGGCGACCAATATTCTCAAAGTTTAATTCAGTTTGTTTAACAATACCGATTCAATAGAAATAACGCTGAAACTATCAGAGATAAATACCTCTGAATAAACGTGATACAGTATAAACTAAGCTTTCTAACGAAACCACCTATGTCAGCCTAACTTAGAAAGTAAGATAGCTACAAGTTCCAGAAATGACATGTTGGTCCATAGTCCAGGGATATTGGCCTCAGGTGAAGGAAACTGACTTAGCAAGCTCAAAATTGGTGGAAACGTTCTACGGACAGCCTTGATTAACGCACTAAAACAGCCAAAAGTCCAACCTGGGAAACCCGCCGCCATCTTGAAAAAATGGCCGCCATCTCTGATTTTCCTCTGTAGCTCATAGCGCTGGTTCTAAGAATCGTGAAGAGATGGGGTTTTGCGCAGAATGGTTTGTTTGGACGAACACTACACTTTTGTACAGTTAAGCCAAAACTTCAGCTGCTATAAGCAAAGACATACACTAGTGTCCAAATATGAAGCAAAAGCTTACAAAAAGTGATAAATAATTGTTTAAAAATGTCTTATGATATCTGTGCATGGTCAAAAACACATTTCTAACGGTTTTAATGTAGAAAAACATAGTTAATGGTAGAAACGATGGTTTGCCGATAGTATAGCAAGTGACTCCAGCCCTAGGCTGTAAAAAATGTCTACTAAAGTATACGAAGTTGTTGATTATCAGTATTTCTTAAAAGTTGATGATACCAATGATACTGAACAGCTTAGAAATGACTAAAAGACGATTGTTAAATGACGCTTTACGCTGGAGAACCATTGGAAGACTTGAAACTGCACAATCACAGACCAAATAAATCAGATAACTCAGAGTGAATTCCTCAGTGGTTAATCGTCCTTGGAGATTATTGGTGGACACTGAAGACACGTCCAGATGATCAGTCAAGGACATCCAAGAGTTCTATCTGGGAGTGAAGATCGTTATTTGCTGCTAAAAGCCAGGCGTCACAATTGGAGTAGCATCCGTCAACTGGCGTCAGACGACGCTGCTGCAATAGAAAGGCAGATATCTGGGATAACTGTGGATAGAAGGCTAGGGGAAAGATCACCGTATGCAAGGTGACCGGTAGTTTACGTGCCTTTGAACGCTGATCAGAGAAGAAACCGTCTACAATGTTGTCGAGGTCACAGTCATTGGGCAGATGAAAATTGGACCTTTTTGTATTATTCAGTGATGAGTCGTGGTTTACTCCATAGTCTGATTATCGACGGTGCATCATCTGGGGAGAACAGGGAACAGGATATAATCCTTCCAACATCATCGAACGTGATCAATACGGAAGTGGCGGGGTGATGTTGTGGGCCAGCATTAGCAGCACCTAAAGAACGCTTCTTCGCGAAACCACCAGGGTGAATGAACAAGGCAAAACTGCTACCAGATATCGCGATGAGATCTTGACAGTACATTTGAGAGAGTTTCGACAGCATGTGGGAGAAAATTTCTTCCTGATCGATGACAATGCCTGTCCTCATAGAGCTGTATTGGTGGACGACTTTTTTTTTGGGGGGGGGGGAACTGAAACTATTGACATTTTAGACTGTCCAGTGCGTTAACCGGTCTTAAATCTAACTGAACATGTTTGGGACAACTTAGCAAGGTGAGTTGCTTCGCGATCACGGCCACCCATCTTATATGATACTCTCGCAATAGCTCCGCATGAATAATGGGAGCTACAGCCACAAGATCTTCTCGCTACACCTGTCCGTAATATGCAGCATTGTTGTCAGACTTGTATCACTGTTAGGGGTGACCATATACCCTATTAAGCTCCATTTTGGGAGTTTCTCACTTTATTTACTTTTTTAATCTTATTATAATTCTGGCTTGTATCCGTTTGTGATATTGTAACCATGATATTATGTATGTTTCAAGTATAAATGCTGTTCCTTTGCAGTTTTGATTTCGTTGTATACCATACTCATGCATACCTTCCTGTAACACCAAGTGTTTCAAGAACTATATTACTTCTGTAGAGATTGCTTCGTTTTGCTTTAATTTTGGACATTAGTGTACATTATCTGAGGTCGGTTCAAGGTAATTGTTTTGTTCATACCCATTTATCGCCCTGTTCAGGTCGCCAAATGGATAAATAAGTATTAATAAAAGTTGTTGAGAATACATAAATGCATAAGAATTCGAAATAAAATATGCGGACCCCTCGATTACACATGAAATGGTCCACCGCTATCGTACCACCGCCGTCCGTACGTCGCCCAGTTCTTCATCACGACATCGATAGGATCAGGTTAATGTGTGCACCCATCGCCGGAGCAGTTTCCGCACATTCGGGAGTATCGAAGTCCACCTTTCCGACAACCACAAGCCCTCCCGCATTCCGTTACACCGTACGAGATTAATCAGATTCTCTTGTGCAGGGGATAATGAGGATTGAACTAAGTTGCCATTTTGTTTTTTCCAACTCCATTCTGCTGTTGATAAATATTCTCCAAGCCATTCCTGATCCTGAAGGTACATCTGCAAGCTGTGTTTTCTTGTTGCAGTCGAAGGAGTTGGAAGAATGAATAGGTCGAAGCTGGCATGGATGGACTGTTTACCGATTGTTCTCAGATAATTTCTGTAACACGTCTTGTTCAAATCTTTCACCTTCTTTCCCTCCGTGCAATGCGACAAGAAAGACTTCTTCAGCAGCTACAATCTCTTCTGCATCAGCATTTTGACAATTAAAGATGGTGACCGTTTGACGAAGATTCGATAATGCCTATAGTACCCTAAACGCATGACTTTTGCCCTTCTTGTACGGCGCAGATGTTGTGTCACATCCAGACATAGCGCGAAGAAAAGGTACGTGGTTTTCCATTTCGCCGATAACTTTCCGCGTTTTTTTTCGAATTCTGAGGATTTGGATCCTGGAATATGCATATCAACGTTCGTATGCGGCTATGCGAGTGCCAAAAGAAGAACTAACAAATCTGTGTTCTCTCCAACTACAACAACTTTTTACCATTAGCTCGACAGCAGATGTGACTATGAAACGGTCAGCGTCAAATTCGGCATAGTGCACTACCATTCCATTTTCTTCGAACTGTGAACCTAAGGCAGTGTATCACTGTAACCTCTAGACCCACTAGAACTTCTACGGAAGACACAGCTGATCTTCGTCTCATGTGCTCAACGTCCTTTCTTGAATATTCGTGGTACCCGCCAAATACCACAGTTACGTTCCCGTAGTAATAAGCTTTGATATATGAGATAGCTCTCACAAATACTTTTGAAAGTCTCCGGTCTGAACCAATGGACCCGATGTAGGAGATCCCTTCCGTCAAATACATACTCCGCGTTTCTAGGGACCCTGTCAGACGGTGGACATAATTTCTATATTATGTTCCTCATTGTTGACTTGGTGCCTTTTCTGATTGTAACAGCATCGAACAACATTGGTGGCAGTGGTGCCAGCTCGTATTTCATGCAGTATTCTAGTTCATCTTCGTTACTCACAACACATACTACGCGGTGGAACAGCTGATTTGGATTTACTGATTCGGATCTTCTTCTACGATTACTGTGTTGGACATTGCAGCGAGAGACGTTCCTACTTCATCCTTGCGTAGGAGTTTAACGCCAGCGAATGATCTTCCTTCAAGCTTTTTCAAGGTAGAAGCTCCCACCTTCAAATCCGAGTCACAGTTCACTGTTTCAACCTGATCCTATCGATCTCGGGGATTCCGATGAAGAACTGTGCGACGTAGAAGATGGCACGACAGATGAAACAGGGCCTAGTAGCGCTCCTTGCAAGAGATTCGGGTCTCGAGATGCAGATTTCAAGCGACTTCACACTAAATGAATATTTGCAACGCAAGCCTCATTTAAATGTCCACTAAACTTATTCTTCAAACTTCATAAGATAGCGGCGGAGCATTTCATGTGTAATCGAGGGGTTCGCATGTTTTATTCGAATTCTTATACATTTACGTATCGTCAACAACTTTTATTAATATATATTTATCGATTTGGCGACCGGAACAAGGCGATAAACGGTTATGAACAAAACAATTACCTTGAACTGAAATCAGATAATGTATTTCTTTGTTTATAGCAGGTGAAGTTTTGGCTTAACTATACAGTAATGAAAATAAAAGTGTAGTGTTCGTCCAAACAAACCATTCTGCGCAAACCCCATCCTTTTACGATTCTTAGAACCGGCGCTATGAACTACAGAGGAAAATCCGAGATGGCTGCCATTTTTTCAAGATGGCGGCGGGTTCCCTACGTGTTATTTTTGTGTGTTTTTGTGCGTTAACCAAGATTTCCACCAATTTTGAACCTGCTAACTCAGTTTCCTTCACTTGAGCGCAATATGCCTGGACTATAGACCAACACGTCATTTCTGGAACTTGTATGTGGTACACCCGATGCAACGTAAATTATAGTAGCTATCTTACTTTCTAAGGTAGGCTAACATAGGTGGTATCGTTAGAAAGCTTAGTTTATGTTGTATCACGTTTATTCAGAAGTATCTCTGATAGTTTCAGCGATATTTCTATTGAATCGATATTGTAAAACAAACTGAACTAAACTTTGAGAATATTGGTCGCCAAATTAAATATGGTTGCGGTATATAAGGCCCATATAAAATTTAGTTCAATAGAATATATTATTACCGTGGAAATGACAAAAGAACGAAGTCTGTAGCTTAATTCTATGAAGAGATATTGTGATTTAAGTGTACTTCGATGTCTCCCCCTGGGCGCCATATTGATTTCAAGATGGCGCCAGGTTGCCCAGGTCGGATTTTTTGGAACTTTTGGTATGTTAATGACGGCTGTTCATAGAATATTTGCACCAATTTTCAGCTTGTTAAATCAGTTTTCCTCACTTTTACCATTTTAGCATATTATTCCTATACTATATCTAAGAACGCTGTTAAAATTAAGTTACACAATATTTCTCACGAGTATAAAGGTTGCCAACGTGTTAGGTTACGAAGTTTTTATACTAATGTATTAAGAAATGCACGTACTTAATATTCTTTGCTTGTGTGATTCGTTAATTTAGGCTTCATTTATATTAGTTTTAGTAATCACAAGTACACATACATGTATACCAAATTATTTCAAATCCAACATTAAAGCTAGGTTTTATTGTTCACGTTTACTCATCTAGCACGAACATTGAATGTAGATTCTATCCAGTGAACTTTCAATTTCTACCCTGTGCGAAGTTATAAACTCGAAAATTATTACAAGTTTGCTGTAAGTGTTCAATTGGCGTATTTGTGGATGGGTACGAAGTACGCACAATGTATGTAAAAGAATCACATAAACGCGAGTTCGTGTTTGGACACCCCTGATATAAAGGAATATCAAATTTACAATATTTGTATAAACTTATTGTGGATGGAAGATGGTGAAACTACTAAAAAAAATCCATTTGTTTATTTATTTTTTTACTCTGCAGAGCATTTACCAGAGATGATTCTTCTATGTAGGACTCGAGGAACTACTTACACAAAAATATCACATAAACGTTTGTTTGCGCATGCGCCTCAATTGTATATTGGTCAAGTAGGAAAAAACTATCGAAACTAGAATGTTAGAGTATCAGCTATATTGCATTAAGGGTAATATGGAGAAAGCAGCTGAGGTAGAACATGTGAATATATGTCGAACTAAAAAGAAAGGCATGGGGCATGCTCTCATACACAGTCACTTTATAAATTCTTGAATTGTCGCGCCGCGTGCTTTTGTTTTTAGTCATGCATAAACATTTTATTTTACTTTTTAGTAGAAATTGTTTAAGAAAAGCATGTCTTTATAAAGTTTTTTTTTTTTATAATTTATTTATTTTTTTAGTTATTTCGGAGTTCGGATATTTTTTCTGAAGCTAATGTTTTGGGACTCAAATCCTAAAGTGTTCTGCAACCAGTCAAAACGATAGATCGTTGCAGGCTAGTATTTATTTTAGGATAAAGAAGTCAATATTAAAAAAAAATGCTTTATATAAATATATAGAAATATATTAAAGTAACAATGGAATATTGTATTGTCACCCGACTTACGTCACTGTGAAAACTGTAATCATTGTATGACATCGGAAAATTAGTTAAATTGACGTTGCAAGATTTGAGTACACCATGAACCATTGTGAACTAAAGAAAAGAAATACATGCCCTAAATCCGGAATAAATCTTTAGTTACAACAATATGACAGATGCCAACGAGTTGGCTCGAATACTAATGTTATGTAGTGTATCGATGTCATAAACACTGATTTGCCTCGCTTAATGAACTAATTACAGCAGAATAAAAAGCTAAGTAGTACTTTACAAGCGCAATATGTACGTCAGAAAAAGTACTAATTTTAATGAGCTACAAATGATAAGACCTTTCTATCAGAAAATTATATTTAACTACTGTAATAATTAATTGATTAATTACATCTTTTAAAGTAATTAATTACGTGTTGAAACAAGTGATCATGAGGAACGGCAGTTCTTCGAGTGACGCTGACAAAGGACATTGTTAGCGGCACTCTATGACAGCTAGTTTGTCATTCTGTCTTTTCTTTTTGGTTTAGCCCCAAATGGGTGGTACCGGGGGGTTTTAGGGGTCGATTGCGGATCCCAACAAATTGGGGTTAATCGAAGCTTATTTTTTGATAGGAGTTACCGTTTTCGAGATACGAGACAAAATCGGCATTTTGTATGCAAACTATGCACTTTTTTAAATAAGCAGCCTTACAAAATAAGTGATATCAGTATAAAAAACCCTTCGGGGTAAAGACAAGAGTGACGCAAGAATTCTACTCATAAAAGAAGTGATATCCATTTTGTGTTACTTTCTTTGTGTCACTATGGCGGAAGGATACCAAATCTCTTAATTTTATTACTAAGGAAACACTTCCGTCATAGTGGCACAGAGGAAGTAACTCGCAAAATGGATAACACTTCTTCTGTGAGTAGAATTCTTGCGTCACTCTTCTATTTACCCCGAAGGGTTTTTTATGTTAATATTTAAATACTCCAAAGTTTTCGGAAAATATCTCGGATTAGGACTTAGTCCTTCTTGGTAAACATTTGATTTGATTATCGATAAACCCAACAAAAAATTCAACTTTTGTTTGTCATAGATGTTCCGTTTAGTATAAAAAAAAACTAAGAAAAAGAGAAAAGACATAGATCTTGCCTTGGTAAGCCAATTAAATAAAAAAAACCACCTAAATTGAATCGTCTTCATAAACTATAAAATGTAAAATTTTTAAATCTAATTTATTCAGAAATTCTGGGATTTTTCCGGCATAAACAACTGACCTTATTGACAGAGAAAGAAGGAAGAAAAGGTTTATACCTAACATATATTACTCCAAGTGCATGGAATTGGTGTTCCGGGAAGCATGGAATTTCAATTTCAACGCTCTGCATGATTTTGACGCACCTTTCTTTCTCTCTCGTATAGAACGGGATCGCTGACGCACCTCTTTGGTCACGAGGCAATTGCCTCCAGTTAACGAGCAATTTTTAAGAAGAATAACGGGGAAAATACATTTGTTCATATCCGTTGGTGATTCTCTCTCCTCTCCTTTTCTTTCTTTTTTTTTTTTCTCTCTGAGTTGAAACAAGGAATTGTATGCAGGTTACAATGAAGATTCTTGTTAATTAATAATTGTTTCTGTTTATAGTGTAGGTGGTAACGATTTCCCCTTACAATGGAATTTACGTACGATTTTCTCCTTAACAACAAATTTTGCGTGTAGCACTTTTTGCAATTTCAGATTTTCAGGAAGATATGATGTTATATTATTATTAGTAGTAGTAGTAGTAATAATAATAGTATATGATGTTTCCCTGATACAGAGGGACTTGGATGCAGTTGGTAAGTGAAGCCAAGAAAACAAAATGCAGATAAAATATTAAGAAAACAAATTGTATTAGTTTTACAAATAAAATAGTAATGACATAGCGAATAATTATAAAATATGGGAGAGTATTATTCACGAAGTACAGTCAATCAAGGATTTAGGAGTAATATTTGAACATAATTTAAATTCCATAAACATATAAACACAATAACGCTGCAGTGCAAAAAACAAACAAAGAAAAACAAAACTAATGGGTTATATACTTAATCAATGGAGCGAACTTGTTCATGATCCAACTTTTACATTGCTATGTAAGATGTTAGTTAGGACTAAAATTAAATATGCTGCGACGGTATGGTATAGTAATACCAAATGAGATTAAGATACAATTGAATATTGACGTCAATATTTTAAAATTGACCCTGTGTGCGGAAGGCAGAAAAATTATGGATATGCAGTTTATTGAACATTTACTCACAAGTCGAGTATATTATAAAGAATTATAGCAAAATATTGTAATAAGAATGCCCATACCTTAATAACAGTGAAAACTAATCCTAAGAATATCCTAAACCAGAATGGTAACAAATTATAACAGCTTGTCGAAATGAATCTCACTTCAGAATGAGGAGGACTGTTTATCATTTGTAGAAATTTTATCTTTCAACTTTGAGCCTCGATATATACCACATTATTTTTTAAAATATACTGTGAGTGTTAAATCTCAATAATTTAATTTTATAAGGGAAAAATATTGCAAAATTTTCAAAACTGAACCTAAATGTCGTATAATAATAGTATCCTTACTAGTTACTGCTGACTCGTGTTATATTTGCTGTATGTCGAAAGTCTGTATTCAGTATTTATAAACCTATTTTCACCAATATTGTCTATCAATATTAATGTAAACTTTTTAAAATACTTAACCTCAACAACTTTATTTAATGTGTTTTTAATAATTGACTAGAATTCTTTTTTTTAAAAAGTAATAAATACTGCAAACATTATTATTTATAAGCATTTTATATTTTTTTTTCATCATTCTACCGTTTTGTTTTTGGTTGTATTAAGATCACTATTATTTTTCTCTTATATATGGTTTCCTTCAGTGCCTTTTTTCATGTTTAAAGGATCATCAACAGTGTGTAATAACTATTCTTCTTGGATTAAAACATCATCAGGAGTACAACAAGGCTCCACACTAGGGCCATTACTTTTCAGTTTATATATTCATGATATATCCTCTGTTTTTCGTACATGTAAACATCATCTTTGTGCAGATAATCTGCAAATATATGTTAACTATCTTCTGTGCATGATTTAGTAGAGACAATGAACACAGACCTGTGTGCTCTAACTGAATGGACAGATAACCAATCATTATCTAAATTTAAACCCTCTGAAGATACAAGCCATCATTATAACAAACAAAAAAAAACACGCTTCTGAACTGACTGAGTAGACTAACCTCTTTTGAAAACTTTTCTGTAGTTCACAATGGTTCGTGATGTCCTCAAATCTGGCTACGTTAATTTAACTCATTTGCCGACGTCATACAATGATGAAATTTTGCACAGCGACTTAAGTTTAAAATGCTTTTCTGGCCCTATAGTTTCATTTTAGAGAGAAGAAAGAAATATGAATATTGTCGACATTTATAGAGCGTTCTGGAAGATCTTGCCTCGATGACTGACATTTTGGACAGCTGAACGACTGGCAGTAAGTAGAATGTCTGTGATGATTTCTTATTTATTGACTGAAACTTAAAAGTAAATACAAAGTCCTGATTGAGAAAACCGTAATTGTTGACACCTTTAAGATATTCTATTGTGAAAGAATGCAAAGCTGAAGAGATTGTTAAGAGGTTATATAGTCCAGAGTGTCATTGGCAACTTGTGAAGTAGACCGCAAATTGTACATCATCAGAGATAAATGTTAAATCATTTTTCAGTATTGAATCCTACCGGCTGATCTTCTGATATGACAATTTCATCTAATTTATTTATTAAGTTTCAGAGACAGCTGGAGTTGCCATTTTACACACAAACTAAACAACATTACAACAAACTAAATAAAATGAAACTAAATATTAGAACGACACATTTAACGTTATTACAAACTAAATATTAAAACGACACATAACACAGCAAGTAATATCAATAACATGGCGATTATAACACTAGAGAAATAACTCAGATATTGGTATTTAGCTTTCGATGGAAAGTGTTTTCAGATCCAAAAATATCAACATTTGAATCAAGATTATTGTACATAATTCTTAGTTTCTGGAATAATGAGTGCTGCATGATACTTAACCTAGGTGTGGTACAATGAAGGAGGTTATTATTTGTGGTTATTCGCAAGGAAACACGGAGGAATAGATCTCCAGTTCTAAGATTCCTATTAAGTATCTTGTATAAGTACATCAAATCTCTAACTTGCGACGAGAAGAAGGAACGTGGAGACCAAGAACGGATCATAATTCGGGTTTGCTGAAGCTACTTACCGGTGGTATTCTACTTTTGACTATAGCTAGAAAAAAGTTTAGAACAGAATCAATATCAGATATATTATAAATACTAGTTATGTTCCAAATTGGGGAGCAATATTCAATTTTAGGGGAGATGAGGGTTTTATAGGAGGGGCTGCATAGTCTAGTGGTTATATATAGCGTTGGACTCATGTCCGCCTGGTCCCGAGTTCAATTCCCGGTTGGAGTCCCACTTTTCGGCGTCCACCCAGCGTCGTGAGGCAAATTGGGGAGTCACGTGAATAAAGACGTAATGGCCACACTCGGTCTAGAAAGCCCCTGATACGCCTGTTCGTGGTTAGGTGCGTGCAGTGCTGACCACATAGCCGTCATTCAGGTAGAAGCAGTTCCACCAAACATGGACAGATGGCGTAGGGGCAGGCTCAGGGCATATCGACCTATCGTGCCAGTGGTTATTATTATGTTTAAATGTTTTATAGAACATACTTAATGAATGAAGGTCCTTAATTTCTGTAAATCTATAGAGAAGACCAAGTAACTGCATAGAACAGATGTCAGCAAACGTAGCTTTTCGTCAAATACCACTCCAAGGTCCTTTTGAGAAGAAACTTTAGCGATAGGATTATCTTCAATGATATAGGCAGATGGGATTTGATTCCTTCCCCTTTAAAGAAATAGTAAGAAAAGAAGATTTTGAGGGATTTATTTTCCAGTTCCACGCATTGTACCAGTCCAAGAGGTCAGAGATGGAATTTTGGAGATCCGCAACATCCTGTAATGATCTGATTTCTCGAAATAGATCTTAGAATTGAATTGGGTTTTATTTATGTATGGGCTTTAGGCATCCAAGTCTCAGGCCATATTTCATCTTACAGGGAGAGGGTGAACTTTCATTTGAGAGTAAAGTGATTGTGTTGGACACATGCATTAATAATTTTATGATCTATGTGAATAACAGGAATGTATGTAATGAGAGCTCTGCTCTTACCACACAGAAAGCGGTAAGAAAAGTCGTTCATATCTTAATTTAGCTAAAGCAGAATAAACATTCAGTGTTATGAATCTCACTTGTACACTTCGAAGAAGTGATCTGAATGTAAGCAACGCTTGTTGTAAGATTGATATCAAGCTTCTATGGCTACCCGTTAACAGATGAGATCCAGGAAAGTAGATCAAATCTTAATTGAGAAACGGGGCTCCGTACCACAGAAAACCGAAGAGTGAAGATTTTCATTTCATTGTAACTTCTCTATCTCCTCACCTTAAAAAAAAGAGATGACGGACGAGCATAAAAGCCATTAAATACGAAATTGTAACTTCTTATTTTTTTAATGTTATACCAGTGGTTTTCAACCGCTGGTCCGCGAAACTATTGTACCGATACTCAGCAAATGAATACATTTAATCATTTATGAGATTTAAATTCCTCTCCAAACGAAGTAGAATCTGAAGATGTGGTGGCAACTTTTCAACCTCATATCTTACTAGCATCTTCCCGATCCTTGAATCTTATTCTCTATCATTTGCCTGTCCGGAAGTATTAAAAGGTTGAAAAACATTGTGTTATACGTAAGTACATGAAGCAGTATAGAGTTTGGCCATTTGTATAGAAGAAGTATCTTTAGTTGCCCTGATTCGTCTTCTAACATTTAATCTTAGTAGGGGAATACGATCAAAATATATCAATAGTCTTTGGACGTGTAATGTGAATTATGTATGTTAAATATTTTTATTCGAATTTTCAAATTTCAGTTATTTTGATTGACTATTTTTTTAGTTTATTGGGATAGAACTAGAGATAAATCTTGTATTATATATTGTGTATTTAAGTAATATTTTGTTTTTATTTTACATCAGCCAGGTACCGTGTTCCAATCTCACACCGACCATTGAATGAATACTACGCATCAAAGTTGGACTGAAACGTCACCAGTGGATATCAACAACCAGTATAACATTAAAGATTCTTTCCTCACTTATGGGTTAAATAGAATAAGAAGAAGTAGAAGTTCGTGTTCATAAAGGTAAAAAAATGTTATTAGGATGTTACTACAGACTTCACAAACATTCTCCTATTTCCGTCTTGGAGGCTTGTCGTGATTCAACTCTAGTTGCTTTATCAGATGGTACTGTAATAATTTTTGGCGACTTTAATCTATCAATTGACTGGTTAATTCCTGATGTTGAAGTAGAGAAATGTGACAATGATTGGTGGTTTATTGACACATTTATTCATGGCATAAAACTTTGTCACTATAACATGTTTAATACACGGAGGGATAGTAATTTAGATTAAGCTCTGTCATCGCTAGAGACATCTCTTACTCCAAGGCAAAATCTGTTCCCATCTGATCACGATTCAGTTGATGTAACATTTAAATCACCATCACTGAGTATTAAAACCCCTCATCCACGTGAACAATTTGTCACACTATGGCGGAAAACTGATTGGGGTAATATACGAAATGTATTATGTCTATTAGTGTCTATTATGCAGTTAATCTCTTTACGGATGTCATATTAGCGATTATTGAAGATTTAGTTCCCAAGCAACCTCTAAGTTCACTGAAGTTTTCTCCTTGGTTTGATTCTGAAATCCGAGCAGCATTGAAAAATAAAAAACGTGCGTTGGAAACAATTTCCCAACGAACACGCCCATAATTCCTTTAGTCAAATTAGGCGACATACTAAACAGTTACTCGGACACAAATATTTAAATTATGTTTATAATATCTCAGAAGAAGTAACTGCAAATCCTAGAAGATTTTGGTCCCTGGCAAATGCAAGAAGGCAACACTCACGTATTCCTATGGAGATAAAACATGATATGGTACTTGCCTTTGGTGAACACAGAGCGGAACTCTTCAATGATTACTTCTTTACAAATTTTTCCACTCAACCACCTCGACCTACTCTACTCTGCCTGATCTTCATGCAGTCTGTCCTCAAGCCTTGACTTCAATTATCACTACTCCAGACGAAACCAAGTTTCTTCTTCGTTCCCTCTCAGATCATCGCTCTGTAGGACCTGACAACACAAATTCAATCTTTCTCCGTCACGCTGCTGATTCTCTCTCTTACCCACTATCACTCTTGTTCAACAGATGCTTTTCGGAAGGTGCTTTCCCTCAGTTATGGAAGCAAGCTAACATAGTTCCTATTCATAAGTCAGGTGATAAAACTAGTCTCCTTGTATAGACCAATCTCTCTGCTTTCGCCTTTGTCGATAGTCTGTGAAAAGATGATAAAAGATAGACTTTACAAATTTCTCTCTCCATACATAAATACTGCTCAACACGGCTTTCTACCTAACAGCTCTTGTTTAACTAATTTGTCCGTATTGCTCACGCATGCGATTAAGTCTATTTCAGATAACTCTCAACTTGACGTGATGTACTTTGACTTTTCCAAAGCCTTTGACAAAGTAAATGTCAATACGCTTCTCTATAAATTATCCGATAGGTTTAATATGCATGGGAAATTTCTTTCCTTCCTCAAAGATTATCTCTCTAATCGTGAACAGCGTGTAGTTCTTCCTGATTCCTCTTCCTGATTCCTTTTCTGTGTTATCCGATGTACCACAAGGAAGTGTTCTTCGTCCACTATTTTTTCTATATATTGATGATCTCACTTATCTTCACCTTCCAATAATATTATTCTGTTCGCAGATGATTGCAAGATCTTTAGGAAAGTAACAGCCGATAATGACGCCCTCCTTCAACAGGGTATATCTGAAATAGTTGATTGTTGTAATACCTGGAATATGACCCTAAATCCTCTTACAATTTCGTTGAAACAGAACCAAATTTTTTCCAGATACTTTATCAACAATATTCCCATTAAGCAAGTAAATTTTCAAAAAGATCTGGGTGTAATTGTTGATGAGTAACTAATATTTGCTGAGCATATCAGAGTCACAAATAGCAGTGCTATGAAACTACTTGGTTTCCTCTACAGATTCACAGAAATGCAAAGCCTTTCTTCTCTTGGTATCTTTTTCAAAACTTTCATTTCACCTAAATTGGAATACTTCTCCTCCATTTGGAATATGGCTTCTTCTACTCACTTGACACGTCTCAATTCTGTCTTAAGCTTTTTCATCTCCATCGTTAAATACAGAGTCCCTTCTACTAGATCTTTAAGTAACACAGAAACTCTAAATATCTTAAACATTCGAACACCCTCTTCAAGACGAAATCTGGCAGACATGTTATTCTTATTTAAAATATCCAATGGTAGAGTTCGATCTCACCTGCTGCTAACTTTCTCATTCCTACCCATTCCACGGGCAATAGCAACATATTCACATACCCAGCACCAAGATTAGAAATAGTCAAACGCTCTATGTTCGTCAGAATGATTTCTGAATATAATCGCCTACCACCAGAGATAGACATTTTCAGCACAAAACCAGCCTTTCGAAAACAGCTGAGAAGAAATATGTAAATACTTATGTGTTATGTTTTTATTGCTGTTTTATTTGTAAATAATGTTAATTTGTTGAGTGTCGGATGTAAATGTGTTATCAATGTTAATGTTTCAGTGTAAAATGGCAGAACTGCTGGATCTGAAACCATGTGTAAATAAATAAATTAATTAAATAAAATAATCTCCGCAGCTTTTAATTCAATATTAATTTACCAACAGTGTGGTAAATTCGCTCATTTAAGCTGCCGACAGTGACTGAAGTCTAAAACACACTTTCAGCAAAGTGATTCTAATTTTTTGTGGCTCTTCCATTCTAATTCTGTTCTTGTAGAATGCCTAATCTCTTCTAATCTCCTTGCTACAGAAGTTACAAGTAGCGCCAATCGGTTGTTACGTCGGTTCAATATCACCACTGTGAATAGGTATCTTTCAAATAGTGTACTATGTAATATTATATATTTGGTAAGTAATACATAATTTCCCACTATTCTTAAGCAGCTTCCGAATTTAATAATTTATTGTTCCGTACGTACCCTTATGCAACGTCCCACGTTACGGATATTTATCCGAATTAAAACAATGTTTTACATTTTAACTGCAAAGAAAACTTAAAATTCGTGGGTGTGTGTGTGATATTTTATACCTCTCAATGAGGTGTGAAACTAGTCTAGGTTTCCAATTATATTACCAGTTTTGGAGAACTTTTCGATAGGGTATTTCACCTCCTCTGGGGGTACTCTACCTCTCATGTTATTCTCCCCAAAATAATACTGTGTTTCAGGGACGATGACATAGCAGGGGGCAATATTTTAAGCTAATGCTTTGTTTAGATTATTTTAAGGCCGCTTTAGACGATACAATTTCTCGTACGATGAATCTTAGCGAAAGCAGTGTACCAACATAAAAAGAAAACAGTTATGGATTTATACCATAGCATCTTGTCCTACTGTAGCCTTCTTGCTTTCACACACTGGCACTACTGCTAATCGTAACATTCATCGTAACATAAATGCTGTCGTCTAAAGCAGCCTTTAGATTGTTACGATGTTAAGAATCATGGCTGAATTAACTTAATTTAGACTAGACAAGCACGTTATCGTATTACAACGTATAACTATGGAACAGAGAAAAAGTAAAAGTTATCATAAAAAAATCTTATGTGGTGAGTGATTTTCTAGCTCATATTTGAAATCAGCACCCCAAATTTAGTAAGAAAAAAAGTTATTGTTATTCATACTACCGAAAAAATAGTAAAAATTTGTTGCCCTGTGTAATCTACACAAATGAGTTGATTGTAGCGTAACATTTTGTAGATTAGTTATGCCAACATTATTTTCTGCTATTAAAGTGATAAGCACTAATAGGTTGCTATATATTCGATAACGAATGAACGCGTTTAACGCCTAACTTGCATTTACATTACTGACGTAAGAAGTAACCATCGTCAGTTGACTCTGGTTAAAGCAGTACTGCGCATAATGGGCCGGACCCTTTTCTGCCCCTCAACCGATTCTAATGAAATTTTGTATGTAATAACTAGACTATATGGGAGTTTCAATAAGACAGATCCTTTGCGCATACCACTTCCGGTTATCATGGAAAGCGCGTCCAAACATGACCACTTTCGGATTCTAATTCTATAGTGTTGTTCACAATAAATTGTTATATCTCAAGAATGGCGTGAGCTATCAATCCCAAATTTCGTATGGGAAGTACTAATATAATGAGCAGGTTACACTGTAAACTAAAAGACCATAGCTTTAACCGTTTTGGAGATAAAAATTAGTTTTCTTATGTAAACGTCCAATTTTCGTTATAAAAATTGCACTTTTTCTCAGGAAACTCTGTTGTTTAATCATCATCCCCCACTAGTTACAAAACGATACTTACCTCAAATAATTTCCATGTCATCTTCAAAACGGTTAAAGCTATGGTTTTTTGGTTTACAGTGTAACATGCTCATCATATTAGTACTTTCCATACGAAATTTGGGATTGATAGCTTACGCCATTCTTGAGATTTATTGTGAATAACATTACAAAAATTAGAATACGGAAGTTGTCATGTTTGGACGCGCTTTCCATGATAACCGGAAGTGCAATGCACAAAAGATCTGGCTTAATGAAACTCCCATATATAAGTCTATGGACTAGAGGTTTTTTATAGTCTAGTTATTACATACAAAATTTCATTAGAATCGGTTCAGGGGAAGAAAAGGGCCCGGCCCTTATGCGCAGTACTCCTTTCATACCCGTGTTAACGGTAACTTGCGTTTACATTACTAAAATGATCCCGTTTAGCATTAATCATAGTAAGATGTTGGCAATGTAAACAAGGCGTTACAGCAAGTAGTTTGGAGAATTAAGTAATCCTTAAAGCGCAAATACAATACTCACAATGAATCATTGCCTGGTTACACGGAAGCCGGAACAGGGGGTAAGTGTAGCAAATATCCCTACTGTTGAAAAAACGGCGGTTTTGCAATATTCTTTTGGAAGAAGAAGTTATTGTAGCACCGTCATCTGTTCGAGGTATACAGTGGTGCTGTGAATTTTTTCGAGAAACTGAATGGAATGCCCGAAGTAGGATCGGGGAAGAATTTGTACCGGATGTGTACAGTCAATCAATGTTTACTTCGTTAACGCAACAGAACGGAATTGGAGAAGCGTGAAAGGAACCATCCCAAAGTATAATAGAACGAAGGATTTTGTGTCAAACCAAGGTTTGAAACGAAGCACTGGGAAATGGCGAGGATCAAATGTGTATCTTTTTTTTCAGTTCGGTGTAGTGGCTTGTAAGGATTGACAAATTGATGAATAGAGAAATGTTCGTAATGACAGCAAAAGAGAAGAAAGGAAAAGGGTTATTGCAGATCTAACCTAACCTGTTGTAACCGAACGTTAAAGACTATTGAGCCTACTTCTCATGTTTTATACGGTGACGAGGTAATAATTTGTGCTTTCCCGGTTCAACGAGGTTTGTCATATTTACATATCTTCGGAACTGACATAGTGGGAAGAGGCCTAATATCTGTAGTAGCCTATCTCATTTTAGGAACCCCGTTGGGGTCTCATATTAGTGGCTTCAGTACCCGCCATTATAATTTGAAAGAGCAATCTTGGAACTCGTTAGACTCACTTGTGTAGATTTGTCGTTCTTTCTATTACTAATATGCTATCAAATGATGCATTGAAGCAGGTTATTATTGTAACTTACCTGTACAGACAAAAGAGTATGGAAGGCCACCTTACAGAAAACTAGTACGGAATCAGCACACAGAAACGCTTCGCTCTTCACCAGATTTTTCCTTCACAATCATAACAACTACACAATAGTTGGCATACCTAACAATCTAATAGTTTACATGAAGTTTTCGCAGTCATCAACAGAATACCGCACATACTTACGCAGTTAGCTTGGGGATCTCATATTAGAAGAAGACGGTCTCATATTTGGTGCCTTTACTATATACGGTATAATAGCACAGATAACTCGAACGAGTCTTCACTAGATACCCTCAGCTTTGATTTTACATCCAGACGGACAAGATATTTACGTCTCACGCATTTTCTCGCTCTTTTGTTAATCAACATGGCAGCCAAGCGAAACCAAAGGGCGGATGAAGCGTGCATGTGGTGCACACCTACAGCGTTCTTTAGAATCCATCGTTGAAAGTGATGGGCGATGGCGCATGGGCGCATCGACGATGTATAAGTACCAACTCGGAAGTCCCTTTAGTTTTATTTATCTAGTTCTTTTAATTGAATTTCTAACTATCCCGTAGAGCTGAAAGATATTCGGAAAGCTAGTGCTACAAGTAAATGAAATTGAACAGACCAGTGACAAGTATTCTCTACATTTTCTCTTGCTTTCTTTTTCTTTCTTTCTTTCCATCTTCTTTTATGAACATCAAGTATCTATGATTATTCAAGATCTGACAATAAAGTAATGAGCCGTTTTCCTATTGGCAAGCCTGTAGCTAAGTAGGATATCCCATGTACCACTTTGAACCTTTTCCCATTCCCACCACCAATTACGTGGTCCTACAGTTGCTCATTCTGGAGTAGGTCTTTGTACTGTAAGGACGTGTTCGTAGCCCAAACTTTTATCATTCCCAAATCTTCAGTTAGTACGAGACATGTTTAACTCTTCTGCAATGAATGAATGAATGAATGAATTTATTATATCTCGGGCTCAGACCGGGATAGGGTGGGAGGAAGGATGTTGTAAGGTAGTTAGCCAGGGCTTAATTAGTAGGTACCATTCCGACATTTTCCTGGTATGGATGAGGGAAATCCTCAGTTAGGATGGGCGGTCACTAGAGTCGTTCCCAAGACTTTCGACTCCTAACGTAACGCTCTACCAACTGAACTACGACCGCTCGGTACCTAGAAGTTGTCTTATAATGCATTGGGTTAGCATATCACTATGAATCAATTTTGATTCTTCTTTTCCAAATTTGATTTAATACGTAATTGTCTTCTTAGTTGAAGATTTGTTCATTGTTGTTTCAATTGACTCATTTATAATTATCTGGGAAACTTCATGAATGAATAGACGAAACTGCAATGAAGAAGACAGTTTATGAATTAAATTAAATTCAGAAAACAGACATATTGAAAATGTCAAATCTGATTCAAAACGTCTGTTTATCAGGAACAATTGTAAGCCTTGTATGATGACGTAAAAAGATCGGGGGGAAATAATATGAAAATGCATACCACACTTTAGAAGTTTAGAAGTACGACAGCAACTACAGAAATCATACATTCTTAGACAGGACTGGCAACTGTAATACTCTGAAACTTGCATACCTATGCCGTACGAGAAAGCCAAATGATAATTGACCATTCATCAATTCACAGAGAAGAACGCTAATCACTAGTCTATCTGTAGAGATCATTAAAGGGAAAAAAAAAAAATAACGCTGAAAGTTGCAAGAGAAAGGGAGACGCATGGGAAAAAAAAAAAAAAAAGCCGGGATTCTGCGGCATAAAGTGATCTTCCAGCTATCATAAAGAAATAACTTTCACGAGTGGTCTATGTTGTTAAGACCACCCTATGTGCAGGTTCTTCCTGCAGCCTTCAGAAACCTTCATAACCTTCTGCCTAACATGGCATTTTGCGGTTTAGACATGTCGGCAAAACGAACAGGACAGGAAAATGTAATTGCGCCATTCGGTTTCCGTGACTGACCCGAGGCTCTTATACTCCCAAAACTCACTCAAGGCCGCCTGGCTGAAGAGCTTTTTTTTTTTTACTTCCTCCCGCTCCTCCCCAACTTCAGAAAAAAATACTATTCCTCTCTTTCCCCGTCTTTTTTTTTATTATGTGTGTGACTATATCACATTCGGTTAGTGTCTTCATTCAAGGTGCAACAGTTCATTGATGAGTGCGTGGATTCAATTTTTAAGAATTCTCGTTTCGTTGAAATTTTTACCACAGCGGAACCTAATTGTAAAGCGAATGAATATGTTCGTTTCCGTTAATTTCTTGGAATACGTTTATTCTTGCTACTTCCCTCGGTTTTTTGGTTTGTATACGTGTGTATATTTTAATAGTTCCTGTTATCATGACTGAGGTTTCGTTATGAGTAATCCTGCTTTGTTATGTTCCGTGGAAGTCATCATATTTGAGTCTTACAGAATATTTTCTAAATATCCCCTTAGTCCTTACGTTTCTGGAATATCCATTTTAAGGTTAAAGCGACTTTTTTATTCTAAAATTCAAGTGAACGCAGAAAGTTAATGTTCATATATGCTCATGAGTCGAACCTCATGACGCTAAATCGCTGTAAAGTGATATTGATCCCTTTAACACATGGCGTAATGACTGGTGCTTAAAAATTAACCCCCAGAAAGGCAGCGCACTCACAATTTCTTTAAAGAAAACACAAATTTCTTCTGTTTATACTATAAACAATGAGCATCAGAAAGATCTTGGAATCATCACTGGTACGTTATCTGACCATATTACTTCTGTCACAAAACAATCTAAATCTATGCGTCTGTTGGACCTTTTGTATTGGCTTAAGGAAGTACGTAACCTTTCCTTTCTACAAGTCACTTAGTTCTCCGAAATTAGAGTATTGCTCCCCGAGATGCTCAATGGCCAATCCAACTCACTCTGTACTTGACGTCTTCCTAGTTATTATACGCTACCGCATACCAACCACTAGCAGCATGAGTAAACAGGATCTTTTAAATACTCTAAACCTTCACCCACCGGAAATCCGGAGAAAAATTGCCAATCTCAAATTCTTGTATAAATTAGCCTGGGGAAAATTCAGATCTAAATGTCTTGCCTGAACTTCATTTTCGCATTCCTTATAGACTCACTCGAAGTAATCACCTATTTTACTTAGGTCGGCCCAGTTTTTTTTTATTATCCAGCGCTCGCTCTTACATAGGTTGCCTAAACTCTACAATGATCTACCGATGAACACTGAGAACTGTTTAGCACAGAAACTTCTTTTAATTCAGCAGTGAGATGCTTTCTATGTTCCCGCTAACTGGTATCTCAACGCTAATTTTTTTTTTTCTTTTTTTGCAGGGTGCAGCATCATTTTACCACTTACGATTTTTTTTTTTTTTTGATTCAAGAGTTTTACGGAATTTTTGTGCGTTTCTTGACGTCACAAATGGAAATTTAGATTTACATAATTCTAACTAAGGCTCTCACAATGAGGGACAAGTCCAAACGTGTTACATTAAATACTAAAATATTCTCTTGTATCCATTTGCTCAAGAGTAGACAGTTTGGGTTAACTTGCTGTCACCCTTCTGATAAAGATCTCCTTCCATCTTCTCTCTGTTTTCAACTATATTGTGAATAACTAAAATATGTATTAATTAGTGCTTTTGTGCTTCACACACACACTATCGTATCCTAAAGCGATTCATGGTGTATTGTTGTTGTTTTCTTTTTTCCGTCCTGACGAGCTTTTTAGGCAAATTTTCATTCCATGATGAAGTTCAGTTGTATTTAACATTTGGAATGAAGTTTTTCAGTGAGTGTGTTCTTCACTACACTTGCTTTCAGTTTTATTCGTATATAATGAAAAAAAGTTCATATTTAATGCAGCAAGGATTACCTTGGTTAGGCCTATGTGGATAGGCCTATTTGTAGTACATACAATATATTCCAAAAATTGACTTGTGCTGTATGGGATATATCAACCAGGTTGAAATACTTGGAGTATATTTTACGACTGAAATTTTGAGTTATGCCCTTTTCGAAGTGGAGAGGAATGAGGATTTAGAAATGAAGTTGAGAATGCTAGATAATGCAACTGAAACCCTATGTCAAGTGTAAAAAATCATTAGGAAATAAAAATAATGACACCATTGGAAATTCAAGCGCCCAATTCACGGGAAAATATCGTATCTTCTCTTAAGAAATCTGTACTTTTTTCGTATGAAACTGTTTGCACACAAAATTTTCTTTGTAGAACCAGATACGTTCTTAAGAGATATACTATATTAGAATTCCATAAGATCGCAACTATTACTTAATTGGTTGTCATCTTTGCATACAAAAAATCGAGAGAAGGCGAACATGAAGTATTTCAGCGAGTGTCAATGGAAAAAAGTCTCTTCTTTGACTGTGTATCGCTTTTAATTCACCTGGAGTTGGTCTCTGAAGCGACTAGGTCAATCCACTAAGGACACGGGTCAGAACGGTCGGATCGGGTCCAACCTACTCGATCATGGTTCGGGTCAGACTGAGGCTCAACCCAACTTGATCTGACCCATTGGGAGGAGTAGATTGTTGGATCAGACGACATTCAGTTTGTAACCGTGAATTTTTATCTGGCTCGATGAGTTATGAGAAGTCTTATTACAGCACAATTCAATTTTCACTTCTGTGGTACTTAAGATCAACCCGACCGTACACACTTATGCTTTTGCTATGATATCGTTGCCCTAGCAGGGCTGGCACCATCGTAGGAATCCGCACAAGGTCAATAATCACTACGATGGGTAACACCCGCCGAACACAACCACTATCATAAAGCAAAAGACCAAGTGAAAATTCAAACCGTGCAGGAAACACCTAAAGGGAATTCACTGCAGCAGGAATCTTACACTGAAAAATATCAGGAAGAAAAATCAAACGGTTAACATATGCAAGATCAATGTATTTTATATGTC
>JAGDQP010007226.1:44712-64917 GCA_022664845.1 Lepisma saccharinum
AATAAACATATTTCGTCATTTGTGGCTATATGACGTACACTGCCACAAGTTGCAAATACTGACATTTGTATTAAACATTATATAATATATCAAGGAACTTTCCGAATTTTTTTAACAGTGTACTACATTATTTAAAAAATAATATAAAAACTTTTAAAGACATACTTTTCTTAAACAATTCGTACTAAAAGGTAAAAAGAAATAATTTTGTTTATGCATGACTAAAAGGAAAAACCTAAGACGAGCTTTCATATGCAGTCACTTTATAAATTCTTCAATTGGCGGGCCCCATGGTTTTCAATTTAGTCTGACCTAAACCAAATTATTTGTATTACTTTTTAATACGAATTGTTTAAGAAAAGTATGTCTTTAATTTTTTTTATATATATTATTCTTTTTCTTGTTATTTCGATGTTCGGATATTTTTTCTCAAGCTAATGTTTTGTGACCCAAATCCTAAAGTGTTCTGGTACTAGTCAAACGCAACATGGTTGCAGGCTAGTATTTATTTTAAGATAAAGAAGTCCATATTAAAAAAAAAATGAAATATGCTGTTAAAATATGTAAATATATGAAAGTAATAATGATATATTGTATTGTTACCCAACTTACGTTGCTGTGCAAAATTTCATTATTGTATGATGTCGGGAAATGAGTTAAATCATTGAGTATATAAGGTTAAGCTAATGTTGCAAGATTTGAGGATACAACGAACCATTGTGAACTAAAGAAAAGTCTGTAAAAAAATTATTTAAAAAATAATTAAAAAAGGATTTTTTTTAAAAAAAACACGCTTTTTTAGACGGATTAATAAGTAAAAACTAATAAATTGAATTAATCTTATGAATCGGAAAATAAAAGCGTGGGTGCTCTTAGATATGATGATTTTATGATAAGGTAAGCAAGAGCACCCACGCTTTTATTTTCCGATTCATAAAATTAATTCAATTTATTAGTTTTTATTTTTTACTTTTTAGTCCATCTTAAAAAAAGCGTGTTTACTTTAACAAAATCTTTTTCTAATTATTTTTATGTATAATAGATGAATATTAAACTCCCTGTGAGATAGTCAACCCAAACATCACACAATAGATGCGGCGTTGCGTGCATTTAAGGATAATTTTCAAATTATTTTATTAAATAATTAATTACAGTTAACTGGATTATTCTGTCGCATATCTATCTAATGATTGCATATTGTATTGTCGTCAGAAGCAAACAAGTTTACAAAATTTGAAAGAAATCGGATGATGGAAAGTGAGTTAAAAATCAATTACAAGATTTGTACCAGAAATGATTACAAATCAAGTTAATATAAAGCGTGTAAAAAGTTTTTAAAGACATTCTTTTCTTAAGCAATTTCGCACTAAAAGTAAAAAAATAATTTTGTTTTTGCATGACTAAAAAGATAAATGTGGGGTCCTCTCTCATATACAGTCACTTTATAAATTCTTCAACTAGCACGCCTCATGCTTTTCTTTTTAGTCATGCAAAAACAAAATTATTTTTTTACTTTTAGTACGAAATTGCTTAAGAAAAGAATGTCTTAAAAAAAAATTTTTTTTAGCTATTTCTCTGTTCGTACACTTTTTCTCAAGCTAATATTTTGTGAACCAAATCCTAAAGTGTTCTGCAACTAGCCAAACCCATGTCATTGCTGGTTAGTATTTATTTTAGGATAAAGAAGCCTGTATTGAAAAAAATATTAAAACATGCTTTTAAAATATTATATAGAAATATATGAAGGTAACAATAGAATATTGTATTGTCACCCGACTTACGTCGCTGTGCAAAATTTCATCATCGTATGACGTCGGGAAATGAGTTAAATTAACATTTTCAGATTTTTTGAGGACACCACGAACCACTTTGAACTAAAGAATGTAAAAATTAGACTATTAAAAATGATTTTAAAAAAAACAAGACTTTTAAGCAAAGAAAAGTGGACTAAAAAGTAAAACGAAAAAAAATTAATATTTTTAAATCGGAATATAAAAGCGTGAGTGCTCTTGCTTACCTTATCATAAAATTTTAATATCTAAGAGCACTCACGCTTTTATTTTCTGATTCATACATTTATTATTTTTTTACTTTTTAGCCCATTTTCTTTGCTTAAAAAGCGTGTTTTTTAAAAATCCTTTTTATTTTATTTTATTTATTATTCTTTTCGGTTTATTTCTCCAGCTAATATTTTGTGGCCCAAATTATAAAGTGTTGTGCTACCAGCCAAACCCAGCCACTGTGCAGGCTAGATGATAAAGAAGTCTGTAATAACAAAATATTAAAATATAATTTTAAAATATATAAATATATAGAAATATATGAAAGTAACAATAGAATATTGTATTGTCACCCGACTTACGTCGCTGTGCAAAATTTCATCATCGTATGACATCGGGAACTCAGTTAAATTAACGTTGCAAGATTTGTACCAGAGATGAAACATGATTACAGAGTAAGTTAATAAAAAAGCTTGTAGAAAGAAGATACTGCAATATTTGAAATACATAAAAAAAAAAGTACCGGTAATACAAAAACAGTGCAACATAAAAAAAAGTAAGTGGAATTAATCAAAATATTGTCATTTCGGGAAAGAAACAAATAAAAAAAATCGACTGATGATTTGGCATTTTGATTATTCGTTTATGATTTTTGCGTAAAGTTATTAACTTCTAACTCTCCAATTAATTTCACTTCAATTATAAGGAAACAAGTAAATGATCCACAAAAATTGTAATTTCAAGGAAAAATAAAAATAATGAATTTTGTTAATCTCATCGTCCAACTTCTTTACGTGTGCATTCATGAAAATATGCCACTTAATTTTAGTTACGGCGCAGATAGGCCTAAATCCGTCATATGTCGTCCGTCACGTAAGAACAGCGTAGGCCATAGCTGCTGCTTGGACCATAAGCGTAAATTAAATAAAAAATAAATGCAACGTTCCCGGAATACATTCTTTCGTGAGTGTGCATGCATTCCAAACATTTTTTTTTAAAAGATAAGTCGTAAACAAAATGACGGCTAAGAAGCAACCTTAAGTATTGTTAAACAACACGTTTCTTTCTTTTCTTAAAGAAATAACACGTTTTGTCCTCTTGCATTCTTTGGACTTATCTGAAGAAGATAATGTCTATTATGGGTGGAAAATTGCGAAATAAACGTTGTTACGTTTTGCAGAAATATACATCAGAAATACATTTGAAAACTTTAATGGCATATGTGTGAAAAACGGTTAATGCGTTACTTCCTTTACTTGCCAAGACTGCATGTCTTTGAAACCAGTAGCATCGTCAAGACACATTTTTTCCACAGCTTTTCCAGATAAATATATATAAAAAGCATTACCCTTCCAAGAAGACACATGACACGCGTTATAATACGTTTCACTGCACCTGAGAAGTGCCGAGGTGGTCGTCGTGAGGACGAACAGTATGATTTTTTGTGCATTTGCGGCACTTGCTTTCGATTAGATAGATAGATAGGATTTACGTGATTCCAGGGACTGCGGCTACTGCACATAGCACAAGGAAAGGAAGAAAAAAAAAAGCTTACCATCTGTCAGTACCGAAAGGAGATCTTATATACTCCTCATGCTATGTGGAGTTTGCAAGTCACCTTGAATCACATCACGATTCGTTGGTTTTACCAAAACCATCGAAGATCGTTACTGCTCATCTCTAGACTAGGACATGCAGAAAATTTAATCAAAGTCTCGCCTCATCTACAAAGTAGCCGAAAGGTTCGGTTCAGAAGAACTCTCTCTCCCTCTCTCTCTCTCTCTCAGTCACACACACACACACACATACACACTAAAACGCAGAACGCACTCATGTATTCGCATACATGAACATACACTGAAAGTCTGAAGTGTTGTAGACAGTTTCTTGTTTTTAAGAACTTTGCAAAATCAAAACTGGAGGTTTGAAATTTGGAAGTTTAGCCTATACAGCTAAAAAATACAGATGTTAATTCAACAAAATATTAACACGGGATAATGGTTCGAGGATGGCCAATACTTTTGTGTGTTTCCTTAAAACAGAGAGTTCGTAGTCATGGCTAACACACGTCCTGTGTTATAGTTTTAATACAGATGCTTTGTTGAATGGTTCGATGTAGAGTTTGTGGTTGTTTTCAACGCTTTTTGTGTGTGCAAACAAAAAACAAAAATACCCCATAACAATGATTTGAACCAGCAATATATAGTCCTCTGATTCAATGCCATCCTTCACCTCCACCAGATCAAGCTGCTGCTACTGAGGTATATTTGTTGGCATTGAATTATTTGTTACTATTTCCAAGTTTCAAAGTAATTTTGTCTCCTTTTCAAGCTTGTCCGTTTATGATATTAGCCTGTGGTAAATTATTATCTGTACCCTGCATTGTTTATGTTGACAATTCTGATAAAGGATTTGAATGACCACATTAGGTTGGCTGGTGAGTTAACACGGATTAGGTAAGTTCCTGGCAGTATCTAAATCTCAGCCCAATTTCCTTAGATAAATGACATGATACCTTTTTATTTACACCGTACTCACCAATAGCGTTGAGGCTCGGTATATTCCTCAATCTCTGCTAATTCATATACACCATTTCATCTCATACAATAAACAGGATTAGCATACATTAACGTTATTAAATATAATAACAAAAATATATTCTATGTTGCTAATGAAGACAACAAAGAGGAACGAAGTCGAAACAGAAGAATACTTTCCTTCCTAGCTTTCGTCCTCTTCTTCTTTTACGAACCGGTACATAAAGTAGCTTTAACCAACCAATCACTGCAAGTATTAAATAAGCTGTACCGAAGGTAACAAAAAAAAAGCAGGTGATATTAACATGTATTATAGGACAATTCACATTTTATCTTCTTTCTCAAAAAGTTAAAATTGTGAATTAGCCTCGCTGAAACCTTCAATTATATTGCCTGTAATGTAATATGTGCATTCCTTGAATTTTATTTGCGATATGAACTGTCAACAGATTTCAAGAAACATATTTTCAGTTCAGTGGTTTATCCTTAACATGGTCATTGATCCATGGAGGTGACAAATTTGTCTATTTTACCCAGCAAAACCTAACTTATGAAAGACTTGACCTTGTGGTATTGGTTTCAACTAAAAAAAAAATCTACTCTATTCGTACTGTTTGTGAAGGTAATTCAAGGTATTAATAAAACTTTAAAATTGAAAGAGACCATGGAGGTGACAGACTATTAAAGAACAACTGCATGTTACCAGGCTCTACTTTAAATAAATGAACTCCTGAGGTACCCTTATACAAACAAAGAATCCTGCAATCAAAATGGTTTACTGGAGATTGTCTAGGAAACAGAGTGAAGCCTGGTGGATTTTTACCAGAACTTGACAGTAGAACGTGGAGACAAAACTCAGAGAATTTTAGTAATATGAAAAAATCATTTTTTTATGTGAATACTTTTTTTCATACGAAAATAAGATTTTTAAATATATTTTTTTATTAAAGAAAAAATAATGATGTGTTTTTTAATAATTATTACAAACCTTTCACTTGTTCAAACCATGGTTGAAGACATTCCATGGAGGTGACATTTGTGGTAATTTTTAGTCACTTAAATAAATACAAAAATGTCATTTTAAAAAAAGTTCAGGAGCCTTTTATGCCTATCTATGTATACTGGTACAATCGATCTTTAAAATAAGATTTACCATTTTTTGGCCAAAAAATCAAGAAATACTAATTTCTCCTTAATTTCAGAATGACCCAACAACGAAACGGATAAAGTCGATCGCGTTCTCTTCCTTGTGGTTCTGTGTTCATTTCGTTTTGCAGTAATGAAGTCCATAGTTATTATTTGATTAATGATGCGCTTCAGATCTTCGTTAAGAATTTAGCGAATCATTAAGTAACTTAAAGACCTCACAGATTCATTCAATTTGTTATCTAACGATTTGTTAACAAACATTGACGAAATCTACAATATTTTTTTCCTAGCAGTTGTTAGTAGTTAAAACACTGCTGTTTAGTTCATAATTTAAGTGCCCTGTCGTGTCTCTTTTTATATTTAAATTTATAAAAAGTCCTGCTATTCGTTTCATAAATCTGTTCACATCCTAAGGATGATTTGATTATTTGTCTTCGATTCTCACGAAGCGTAGATGTGAAATCACTCTAAAATTCAGTAGACCTCCTCGGGGTGGTCGAGAGGCTTAGCGCGCTCGCTTTCTGCGCGCGTGGTCACGGATTCAATTCTCACCAAGGTCAATTGAAGCCCACTTTACTAAAAACTGTAGATCCCGTCCTTAGAAACTCACCAGCTCGGACGTTAATAAGTATTCACTCACTGTAGAATTCAGTAATGTAGCACTGTTTGTAGACGACAATATTTTTATTCTGTTAATCACTTACATACTTATAATACCTCATATTCAAATAATTCGATCTTTTACGACGTTTATGTTCATTGTTTATGTATGCACTTAAGATATTTGGCAATTCAGCTCGAAATAGCACAATGCACTTTCAATATAATAACACAACACTGGAAATAATTACAGCAGTTTTATTGAATTGACTAACAACACATACTCTAAAATTAGGTGGAATTCCTCTAGCACCGCGGTAAAATTTAATACAACTCGGGCCAAACTGAGCAATTTAGTTAAATTAACACACACATTTGTTCCTATGTACTTCTCAAATATACAAAAAAAGTGAAATAATTCCTACTACGAAATGAAGACTTGAATTGCAAAACATCCCCCACTTTTCTCGAATTTTCATTTTTCTGTTCGTTCGGCATTTATGTTCCAAGCAGGCACGTATCCAGAACTTGGTTTTGGGAGGGGTCCAAGGACTTCCAGGAAGGGGAAATCCAAGGTGTGTCTGGGCGTGAAATGCACATTAAAAATACGTACAATTACGCCTGAAGTTATACTATTTTCAAAAAAAAAAAACTTTGAGTTTTTTTGTGGGGTCCGGACCCCCGGACGCCCCCCCCTAAATATGTGCCTAAATACCACTTGCATACTATTACATCTTAACGCCAACTAAAAACACTTTTTTTTTTAATACAAAATATTTTCAGCTGAATAGAATAACATCTCAAGTCCTTGTGCTGTTTTTTGTTCCTCCTGACAAAATACTTCGGTAGACTTGGGATGTTTTGCAATTCAGATATTCAAATGTGGGAAGACAAATCATTGACGAAAACGCTGTGAAAATAAAATAATTATGAAAGGAGAACAATCAATATAAAAAAAGTGTTGACAGAAACTTAAAATGTAAAACTTAAGCATGCCAATGTTAACTAAATTATATGAAGAGTTTGTTTTTTTTTAATAAAAAAGAATAGTTAAGAAATATTTAAGTTCTAAATACCTCGATAAACCACCGTAAAACTGCTCTCGCTGTGACATTCTAAATATTACATATGATTGTTACATACACAAAGTTGATTAAAATATTTTTATGTTTCAATTTCTACATAATTTACCTTTCTATGTCTTGTAATTGTAAAAACATCTGTGACGAATGGAGCAGTAGTCCAACTTTCTCCAACCATTCAGCTATCTCTCTATCTCGAGGGTATAACGCTAAATTAATATCATGGCATAAAGAGCAAACCACGACAGTGCTGTTAACGCACGTTTTACTATAGTAGAGTCGCTAATGACACAAAATGGATGACATCTATACATGAGACATTAAAGCACCTAATTTTTACCAGTAAATATATACCTTACATAAAGTAGATCTGAAGGGGCGTGCCTAATTTAAGTAGCCGCCATCTTGGATTACGACGTCATCTTGATTTTTTTTTTGTAGCGTTCGTTGTTGAACGCGTTTCTTCGAGAACCGTTCGTCCGATCTTATAGCTAACTAGTCACATGTCATAGGTATGAAAAATATGTATTTTCTACCCATAATGAACACTACTATTTAATTTACGATTATATTTTTTTTTATGATTTAAACTGCTTTTATAAGAAAACGGTCAATGACATCAACATTATGTATCAGTACACACTGAAACATAATTCAGGTTGATTTGCATGATTGTAAATAAAATATGCTTTCGTTGTTCATGTCAGATAATGTATCTTGCTTGGAAGCGAAAATTCCTCCGCACGCTTGGACTCAAAGGCTTATATATTGGTAATTTTTAACCCGACTCTCTTTTTGTAAACGGAAAATTAAATGTAATTAAATCCTCTTCAAAAATAAATAGAAGTGTCTCTTTGATAACATTGCCCGTCTTATAAAAAGCCATTTAAATCATAAAAAATAATCGTAAATTATGTATTAGTGTTCATTATGGGTAGAAGATACATATTGATCATACCTACGATATAACTAGTGAGCTACGTCACTTTAGATACAAAAAAAAGTTGATGGAAATCGGCCAAACGGTTCTCGAGAAAACGCGTTCTGCAACGAACGCTGCCCAAAATTCAAGATGGCGGCCATTAAAATCGGGTAAACCTCCCTCAGATCTACTTTATGTGAGATGTACAATTGTAAATTAACTGGTAAAAATTTAGTGCTTCAATGTTTGGTGTATAGATCGATGCCATTAGCGACTCTACTATATCGATTTCTGAAACACATGAGATAGATTATAATATAAAAACGACAAAGATGGTGTACGGACAGGTGTACGGGGATATTAGCCCTATAACACAAAAAATATTCCCTCAGAAAGTTGTATATTATTATTATTATTTCTCACTTATTAGCCATATAGACAATACAGAAGAACATCCAAATTTTGTCACTCGATACAATATGGAATGAAAGCAACCAAGATGATAATAATTACATGTAAGTACAGAGAAATGACATCTAATACATAAAATGTAAAACAAAGAAAACGTATATTACATAAAGTACGTGAATAGTCATACATTAATTTAAATTATTCAATCTCAAATGGCATTTAATTTCAAGAACAATATTGATTAATTTCTTACTGTTTAGGTTCATCCTCAAGTATAGTTCTTAACTTTTTAATCAAGTTTGGGACACTATCTCCAACAATGTATATTTTTATCATATATAGATTATTGACAATCTTGTCACTTCTCTGAATTGGGGACAATTCGTACTTTGTTGGTAAGAAAGGGAAATATTCCCTTGTATTACACTCAGGAATTTTTAAATAAATTATTCATATTAATTGACCCATGTAAGATATGATGAAACAAATTAACATCAGATATTATTCTGCGATCTTTAAGTTTTAACCAACCTAATTCTTTTCTCAATTGTTCAATGGTTGTAATACTGAAAGACAAACTTAAATTTCCAACGTAACCAAGCTAGACATTTTGTCAATTTCAGTTCTCTTTGTTCCATATAACACTTCCATATTCTAGATGACACTCTAAGGCACAAGAAAGAATTTTTCAGGTAGTTTTATTGATGAAGCCAGTTACTCATTTTAATAATAATAATAATAATAATTGTTGTTGTTGTTGTTCTTGTAGTTTTATACCCTCGGAGACATCGAAAATACTCCACTTCCCCGCATATGCACAAGCACTCCCCGGAGGGGTTTCTTTCAAAGTAACGCTGAAAGGATGGGTTCCTTCCTTTGTAGCACAAAATGTTGAAAATAAGATGTGTTGCCAGTATACTTCTTAACATGCTAAAATATGGTCCAAGGTATGAAATTTAAGTGACGGATGCAGTTTCTGCGATTTTATTAAAACATAAATCTGACAAAGATAAAAATATGAGGTTTTTAGAAGTGAAATTAAAGGGTTAAACGCTACAGTAGTCCAACACACATGTCAAATAATCTAAGCAGAAATAATAATAATAAAGAAATCACTTAGTTAATTATTCGTACCAAAAAGTAAAAAATAATTGTGTTTATGCATGACTAAAAAGAAAAGCATGGAGCGCGCTCTCATATACAGTCACTTTATAAAATCTTCAATTGGCGCGCCTCGTCTTTTACATTTTAGTCATGTATAAACAAAATTATTATTATTTAGTACGAATTGTGCAAGAAAAGTATGTCTTTAAAAAGTTTTTTAATGAGTATTTTCGACTTATTTTGGTATTCGGATACTTTTTCCCAAGCTAATGTTGTGACTCAAATCCTAAAGTGTTCTGCAACCATCCAAACGCCACGTCGTTGCAGGCTACTATTTATTTTAGGATAAAGAAGTCCATATATTTTTAAAATTTTAAAATATATGAAAGTTACAATAGAATATTGTATTGTCATCCGACTTACATCGCTGTGCAAAATTTCATCATTGAATGACGTCGGGAAATGAGTTAAATTAACGTTGCAAGATCTGAGGACACCACCAACCATTGTGAACTAAAGAAAAGTTTGTAAAAAGCACAAAATTAGAAGATCCAGTTTTCCAGAACTTGTTCTAAACAAAGATCATTGAGAAAGGGAACCCATTATTTTTGTTGAACTCAAGTTCTAAAAAAAAATGGACCTTTGAAAATGGTGTTCCATTTTCTGTTTCTCTCAAAATTGGGTTGAACTCAATTTTTGGGCTTCAGTTTGTTGATTTTCAGTGCAAAATTTTATACCAATCGTTGAAAAGCCACACCACGTCCTCCGAATGTTACGGGTGATCCTATGGGTATATATTATATTGAAAATGTTGAAAAAACTTTCTTTTTAGTATATTATAGGTCGTGTGGTATCGCTTATGGTACACTCGAAGGTTAAAGTGTTGTTGATGCTGACAGAAGACTTTTATAAAATTTCTACGAACAGTAAATGTTACCAAATTTCATTAAAAAAAAAACATGGTAGGATTTTGTTATTTCAGAAACAATATAAGATCTTAACACTAAATTTGGAAATTACTCAGACCCTTGGCTACATATTTGCTCCTTGAGAAACTTACTAACAGTATTTTGTTTATTTTCAGCATCTTGGGAGTCTGAATACTCGTCTTACAGGCACATATCCTTTGACATTCAAGGTTATACCTGTAAGCCTTTGGAATATAACAGATGCTGTTCTTAATAGCAATTTAGCAGAAAAGTGTGGGAGATGACGCAACAACTCGGCAGTATTTCGTTCCAAAACAAAAGTGAAGTAGAAGTGACTTCTGTTGATTGAATTATAAAAAATACATTTCGATCAACATCTAGCTACCTTGCAGTTAATATGTGGAGCTATTTTTATTTATTTGTACAATGTCATTTGATGACATTAGATGTTCATTATTGTCTTCAACGTATCTTATATCCAGTTAACAATCACAGAAAGAAAGGGGGTAAAAAGATGGGTAGTTTTTATAATAGGAAACACACAAGTAGATGCGTCTTTTTTTGAATAGATAATGATGTTCCCTTTCCCCGTCACAGTAATTCAATATCTCCAACTTCTTAACACAAAAGGGGGTGAAAATATATGTTAGCGTCCCACATTTTATGGTCTTGGAATTTCGTTGCTTTGGTCGAATAGAAAAGAGAAAAAATACTGCATTTTCGACATTGAACTTGGCAAACCACCAACGCTGACATGAATCAAGAGTTGATTTCCAAGAATTTCGCGCTCTCTGCATATCACCACTTTCCATCAAGACTTAATAACCGAAATGCTTGCAGGTGACTTTTATCACAACCAGTAGTGTAGCAGAACTTCTTGCAGTGAACAGACATAAGAGAACTGTTGATGGCGTCATAAATCTACCTCGCAAGTTGTGACAGATGACAGTGTTAACTTTTTAAAAAAACTACACTAAAGTTTAACAAGGAGCCATTTTGAAGAATCGGAAATTGAAGAATTGTCATTATAGAGAAGAATAATGTGAATCACTTTGGACATTTTGTAGCGACGATGCCTCATGAATATGGGCTGATAACTTCCACTTTTCGTACGAGCTAGCACGTACTTTAATTGTTGGGAACACACTATATCTATATACATCAAAGTTCGCTCGAATGTTTGAATGACTTCCATCTAGTGTCTATGGAGTACTACGTCAGTTGTCGTAAATAGACAATGCGTAATGGATACTCATTTGTTGTGTAATAGTGATGCCCACGTGAGTAAACATTTCTACAAGAATGGACAGTAAGTAATCAAATGTGCAGGTGCGGACAATATTAAAAAGGGAAACAAGGCGAATCTCATTCATGAAACAATAGCCAAGGTCTTTTCCAAGAAGTAGGTAGGTAAGTACCAATATTTCAGTTATTTACTATTCACATAATTATGTCCTCAGTACTTTCATTCACATGTGAAATATCTTTGAACTTGAATGGAATTTTAACAACCATTTCGTGCCAATAAATGACATGCGTGTCCTGATGAAAAGTGAGATTTAACTTGGATTATATTCCCTTGGATATTAGGGTAAACTTTATGATCTTGTGTAGTGTCGGAAGAACATAAAAAATGGGCAGGTTCTTGTCTAGTTTATACTGAAGACATGTACAGTACCACAGAGAAACCAGTATTCATAAATTTATCTGTGCATTTCTTTCTGGCTTCGAAGAAGTTCCTTTCCTTACCGGTAAGTGTCTATTAGATCAATAGCTAATTTTTTAAACACCATGTTAGATTAAAGCTTATGATTGGTTCGTACTGTCACATTTAAGCAAACAGGAAGTTCTGAACCAATCACAGAATTTCAAATTTAACGGTTTCTTTAAGAAAATAAGTTATTGAGCTCAGAGACATCTACCGATGGGGAAAGTTTTTTTTTTTTTTTTTTTTGAAGTTTGGAGGAAATGCACAGACATTTAGAAATGGAGGTTAATTCTCTATGGTAGTACTACGAATGGTTAAAAATATCTCAAAGTCATTATTTTCATTGATTTCTCTCCCACGTTAGCAAATCGTGTTTACATTTGCTGTGCAGTTGCTATAGAAACGCAACAGAAATGATGTCATGGCTTAGCTACACCACTGCTTTTCAACGGATAAAGATGATGTTATTCTGCACTATCCCTGTTTTCGCGCACTCTATATTTCAGGAAATGACTTAGATAAAGAAGAAGACATATTCCTTTGTTTTACATATATACTTATGTTCGTTGGTGCTAAGTCCGGGAGATATGAAGAGTGTGGGACTCAGATATTTTTTTTATAATGATTCCATCACAACCTATCGTCCAAGTTTTAACAACTACCGGGATTAACGCAATTCTCCTGGTGATTCTTATGGTACGTATATCCATTTTGGTCTAGAATCTCGTACGTTGGCCATTCATTAATCGTTACTGTAAAGTAGTAGTTTCCCATACCACTTATCGCTGTATAATTGGAAGTGGCGCCTGTCTGTCTCGCCGCTGAATTACGAAATATCGTTTCTCCACAATTTCATTGACATTGACAACATGACACCAAGAAAGACCAAAAACCCAAGGGCCCTCAATATGATGTTCATGGTTCCGGTTGTTTCGTATATCTTCTGTATCTGAATCGTCTGATGGTAGTTCCTCTTCTGGTATCGCCGAGAAGCATTGGTCCACGATTCGCCTTGCGTTTCCCACGAAGCAATCTCTACGCGTTCTCCTTCATCGCCTATCTGAGTGAGAGGATCACCAAACATTGCAACACACACATATCTCCATACATTACACCAGTCTCACACCGTGTTAGTAGCCCTGCCAGTGTATTGTGCCGTCCTAACCTGACTCTCGTCGAATGACCAACTCCAAAATTTCCTGTATAGTAAGGCGGTTATTACATCGAACCATTTAGATGTTTAACGTATGTTAAAAAAAATGTTTGTCTTTCGCAATGACTAATAGTGATATGTTTGGCAATGCTTACTTTTGCATTTCAAACTTCTATATTCCACGTTTTCATCTAACAACTTCCCTCATTTCTCCTCCACCTCCACTTACTGATAGATCTCTACATGAGTAATCAACTTCGATCACGAAGATATTGTAATGCAGATTCTTCTGTTGCAGTTATACGGTATAAACCAGCTACTCTCGTCTTAATGGGTTACATGCTTAAGGTCAACACGACCAACACCGCAGATATATAAAAATAATTTAAATTATTTTAAATCATTTTTGGGACCAACACTGCGTTGAACTAACACCACATGAAACCAACAGTTCGTAGACCCGTCATAGAACCAACGCTGCATTCGATCAAAACAGGTTTTTAGCCTGGGGTGTTGGTCATACGACCGGCTCGTGCTGATTGAGAGGCAACCAATGTTGGTCGTCGTACGAAGTGTTGGTCCAACGTCGCATCTCCATCTTGATGTCACTATTCACAATTCACAAATTCTTTTTTTTTTTTTTTTTACTGGAGGAGAGGAGTGTGTTATGACCATCCACTAAATCATAATGATAACCAATGCCAATTATAGGGGAAGGGGGCATGGCGGGGAGAGTTTCACGTCATCGAAATACACGAACAACTGTGAGAATCAGGTGATTCATATTTGATACTGATAATAACCAGCGACAACAACAGGGTATAGGTCACCTGTTGCCTTGTCAGAACAGGTGAATATCTAATAACACGATCAGTGATGTGAATATTTAATGCAGTGTTACTCTATTTCAGCACAGTTAATTCTTATTCAACAGACCATTTGAATCATGCCCCTAGATTGTGTCTGTAAATATTCTTCTTATTATTATATTTATGAATGTTCTCATTTGAGAACAATTTCCACCATCTGAAATGAACAACGGCCTAGATTCAACGAATAAAAACAATATAAATGCAACATTAACTCTTGAAGATTTACACTATCGGTATTAAAAAGCACTTTTGGCCCATAAATGAATAAACAAATAAAAAAAACACAGGTACGGAAAATCTAACTCTAGATTTGAATTCAATTCATTTAGCCGTTCTCAGTCTTGTGGCACTACAACCATTCCATGCGATATATTTTATACTATCTGCACTTAGTTCATTTGAAATTTGACTTCGACTCGAATTTTCACTAGTTTTCCTAATTCACTTCCGATACCCACATAGCATGTCAACTTGTAACAAGGGTTATCAGTCACTTGTTTTGATCTTGTTGATATTGTATTGAACTTGATAAACAAGACGTGAAACAAACTTCTTGGGACAACTGGTTGTTATAACTAGACTCATTCCAGCTTGGTGGAACATCCAAACATGCAAGAAAGCTTGTTAAACTTGAAATCTAATTGCATTTTATTTCGTTGCACTACCGTTCTCGTCACAGTGCGCTGAAGTTCTATCACTTGTCACGAATGTTTGGTCGTAAGCTAATCTCCGGCAGCTCCCATCCTTTTACAACAGCCAATCTGAATCTTGCGAATTTGATGAACTTACAATAAATAGCTCTTGGAAAGCGAAGTGGTTCGAGTGATTCCGTAGTCTGATGGTTGCAGCATCGGATCAGTGTTCCAAAGGACCTCGGTTTAATTCCCATTCAGGTTAACGTTTTAAATTCTTTTTAACGAGTGCATTAGTTTCTTCTTCCCTATCCTGTCAAAGCTATTTCAACCTTGATTCTTGTAAACTTGACTGCTGTTTTCAACTGTGTTTAAACCTTTTTGGTTTGATTTGTCAAGCTTGCATGAAGTTGTCACACTTGTCAAAGGGATTCTCTTTTGAGTCAGGCCAAAATTGTTATGTGGGTATCCAAATTGTCGCTGTAGCTTTCCTTTTTACTACCGTATACACATGTTGTCATCTGGACCGCCCAAACACACATGGAACCGTCCTAAGATCACATTAGAAATAATTGCGATTTCCTTCTTGTAGAGCCAATGACCATTTTTAAAGGACTTTAAAAATATGGAAATTCTTAATCTCTTGAGTGTACACTGATCTACTGTACCATTCAAGACGGTTCTGGGAACTTTGAGCTAGTCTAACCAAAACCTTTCCAACGACACCTCTGCCACCTTTCTACCCATTTTAGTTATCTACGCTATAGAGACATAAAAAGGCTTAAGTTTGAATAACATCACATGGCAATAAAATACCCCCCTTTTTTTTCTAGTCAAAACCAGCACCATTCCAAAACTAAGTACAGAAAAGGAATGACACGTTTTTCGTCCTTATTCGGAACGAGAAAGACAATGGTTAATTACTGAAACTGTCCTTCAGACCAACATGTGGAGTGTGGTTCTGTAGCATAGGATTCTTACACAAACATAGATATATCGCTTTAATATTGTACTTGAATCTGGAGTGTTTTTTACAAAATAGAATCATGAAACTTGAATTAATTGGAAAATGGTAATTAAAGTTGCTTCGAAAAGATCATTAAAAATATGGTTAGGTATTTCCTGCTCTTGGCAGTAGCATAGACCTCATAACAACACTTAGCACTCTTGCCCATTTCTTGCTACTCTAAAATTAGTAGGTTTTTGTTCAGAGCACGTCATTTTGAATCCATCCGCTAAGTAGCTCTGGCATAGACGCCATATTCTAAGGTCTAAGTCTATCTATTGTGAGGTCTATGGTGGTATAGAGCTCTTTTGAAGTAATAAAGGTTGGTATGAATTTTCAAAGCAACATTTCAAGTGAGTAATTCTTCGAATAAATTAAATAGCTCTGTTTGCAGTTTTCGAAACAACCAAGACGAGACCTTTCACGAGACGTCTCGTGTCGAGAATGAGACGATACAAGCAGTCAAGCCTCGTCTCGTCTCGTGATCAATACTAATACTATTAATTGGGGGAGAAACCAGGTGCAGCTCCTTGCAGAAACATTTGTGCACTGAGTCAAAAAGGAAAGCACAAGACCTGGACGAATTGAGAAGATTTAACGCTCCTCGAAGGACCTACCATTTCAGTTACAACACTAACAATGATGATGTTGATTTTCAGTGAAATCTAAATTTCAAAGTTGGAAATTAGAGCCATATAGTTACAAATTAAAAAGGAAGTGTATTTTAAAATGTTGCTTTGAAAATTGATGATGAAAAATGTTCTGCCTGGAGGCAGGTCTGTGTTCCGATGATCCTTGCGCAAGGTGAACCGGTGGCGGTTTGCCATTGCCTCCTGTGGTATGAAGATTATGCCATATGGACTGGAACCACATTTTAAGGTGGTTTTCAAACTACCGGATATCGAACTCAGATTATTCAGTACACCCAACGGGGACCGCTACTATAAAAAAAAAATAATAATAATGTGACTTTTATACTAATTAAAAAGCTTAGTCTACAATCAACTTAATTTTCTAGTTTATTTCATTCTGGATAATCCAGCGCATGTCCGAAAGAGAATATATTTATTACATGGTGACATGACTAAAAACCTGTTTTCACCTCGCAGTTTCGTTTCTCTTAATCCTGCTTTCGAACCGGAAGTAGTATTTTTTTTCTCCTCTATAAGAACACTTGAAGAGTCGTTAATAGCTCGACAAAAATGCTGGTGACCACACACGTCCTCCCTACAAGTAGATCTCTCAACAAACCTCCATCCGGAAAGCGGGTGCCGGTGGATATCACGTTCTCACTGATATATCTTCTCGGTTCTTTGTGCAGCATATGCTGTACTGGATGGGGGAGAGAGACATCTAACTCAGAATTTCAGCGTTCGTCATGACTTACAACCAGGATGTTTAGGTACTAAAAGAAAGAAAGAAAAAAAAACTTGAAAATAGACATGAAACTAAGCACTACTAATCTTAAAAATCGTAATATACAAGTTTTATTAAAAGTTACTATCTATCTCGACGAAATAGGTTGAGCTAAAAAAAAAAAGTTTCAGATTTGGGCTCATAGACCTTCATTTATGAGTCAGTTTTAATTTTCTTACGCTACAACCTTCCTTCATGGTATCTTTGCACAATACGCACTCAGACTCAACGCATACTACTGATTAGACAATGAAGTCGACTTGGAATCTTCAATGACGGTGGAGAGAAATTTCAAATTGGATTTCAATTAAGTGGCTACATGTAGTGCTCTGATTTTAATATCAAGGAGAAAACACAAAAAGAAAAGTCATTGGGTTCAGCCAATCGTAAGTCAGAGACTTCTAAATGGATTAAATTCGAATTTATTTAAGCCTTTTTGGCATCTTTTTCTCTAGGCCGCGA
Source organism: Lepisma saccharinum (assembly GCA_022664845.1). Taxonomy (NCBI): domain Eukaryota; kingdom Metazoa; phylum Arthropoda; class Insecta; order Zygentoma; family Lepismatidae; genus Lepisma; species Lepisma saccharinum. The sequence goes on from JAGDQP010007226.1 coordinate 62,696, forward strand.
TAAGCTATCGGGTGGTGTCTTACTGAATGTACCAGCCTGGTAAAACACAGAGAAACCCTGAAAACCTAAGTCAGAATGGTCGGCCGCGGGGTTCTAACCCGCGTGCCTTCCCATTATTAATCCGAACTCCGCAACGTTACCGCCTGGGCCACGGGGTCTTTGCATTTTTGAGAGAAGATAAAAAGTTTATCAATTGTTTTAGGATGACCATGGATAGAAAGTCTTGATTACTTGTTATTCGCTCTTGGTCATAGGTTAACCTTCCAAATTACTATATTTCGATCTAAAAGCTATGATTAAATAACTTCTTTCTGTGTAAGTCTGTGTAAATACTTCTTTCTGACTGCACAAGCCGCAGCCACCGAATTGCGAAATTCAATTACTAGTATGCGCAGCGCGATTTAAACACGTGTGTATTTGTGCAAGCGATAGTTTCATCGCCTCCGAAATAAAGCATATTTCATTTTTTTCTTCTTTTTTTAAATGAATTACGGTGATTTTAAAATTGCCAGTGCGCACGCTGTCATTTTCAAGTATGTGTTTCATTTTTACAATTAAAATGTCGCCCAGAGAAACTTGTTAGTGCGCGGTAGACCTTAACGATACCACAGCGGGATCACCACGGAAATGTCGTCTAGAACACCCAATAAATTTGAACAAAATCGGTAAGCTCGTTCAGAAGTTGTGCTCTGACAAATTTTAAATACGTATATAGATCAAATTGAAAACGCTTTAAAAAAAATTGCTTAAAAATAGAAGCTAATGTTATTTATCTGTGCATAATTGTAAATACTGCATTCTTCCAAACTCAGGGTGTTAACTCAAGAATGGTATGTTTTTCTAAGTGAATAAAATACGGTAGTTGTTTATAACCTTGCACGGGTATAATTTGGACCATTAACAACAGCAACTGTCCAAATTCCACATGCGTCCTAAATGACTGTCAGTGGTCAGTCGATGCAGAAAAAAGGAGGATAGATGACAGAATTAATCATCAGTCACCGAAGACGTGGAAGAAGTCGTTCGGATATTCGTCCATATGCAGAAAGATATTTCTTCAACCTTAAGCGATGGAAGTGTATCAATGTCAGTGGAGACTTAATTGAAAATTGTTGTCATTAAGAATGTCTCTTCCTATTCTCACGATGTTCAGCCTCTATGATACATATTCCTGTTGATGACAGACACGGGAAGCAATGTAAACATCTTACATTGTACACAGCAATTTGAAGACAGACAAATGAGGTACGCGATAGAGAAAATTGAGAGACAAAAGATAAAAAAATAGTAAATATTGAGGCAGGGTGCTGCGTTGACTTTAACGATAAAACCTTTAATAGATATGTCCTCCAATGTCGATAATATTGACCTTATAACATTTATGATCGATAGAAAATTTGTGTAGTGAGGGACAGAGTGCAAAGAAACTGCATAGTAAAATCTAATTTTTGCATTCCTTTAAATAACAAAAGTAGTCTACAACCGTTTAGCATTTCTTTTAATGTACGATTCTTGTTTACAATGCAAAATTACCAACTTGCCTAGCAAATTTACTCAAATTATCTGTGAAAAACATACACCGTGGCAGGTGTTTGACTTAGAACCATTTAAGAAAACTGAAGGGAAAAGTAAATTAAAGCCAGGCATGCTGAGTGGCAAATGCCCCTCGGAGCTAACAGCGTGAAATGCAATTACCCAACACACGAGCAAGCATGTTAAAACATCGCAGTTTTTCGGGTAAGGACCTCAAGAACTTAATAAAAAAAAAAAGCTTACTTGTTGCAGTTTTCTTTCTTTCAAACGAGATCTGTTATTGAAGAAGCGTAGTACGAAGTGATAGTGATCCTGTCCTGATGCTGCTCCTGGTTTTCAAAGCGCTGAGATGAGAAGCTGGAATGTGATATGACCCTCAAAGTCAAGGTTGGAGCCCGCCCTATGAAGAGGAAGGAAGCTTCCATGTGTAGTCGAGATGAGGACAGGGAGGAGGGGGAACGTACGAGATGCTGCATTCACTACTATTATATTACTATCACTACCAAAGTCGAGACAAGCCCTGGATAGAAAGGGCATACGAGATGACAATAAAAGCACAACAAAGGAAGATACATGTACTATGATGCTAAATGTCATCCTTAATTCTGAACGATCCAGAGGAGAAAAAATCTTCAAACCACACCAAATTAATTGATGCGCAATAATTCGTTGAGCATGTGACCTCCGCC
>JAGDQP010007227.1:0-11177 GCA_022664845.1 Lepisma saccharinum
TTTTTTTTTTACAAAGAGTAAGTTTTAACTTAATTATTCCATTTAAAAAAGTTCGAATAATAGCATCCCTTTCTACAGTATATCGAATTGCGCTTAAGTGACCGCCAATACCCCATTCTCCCCTATAGAAAGGTACACTCTTTACACATGATTCCCGAGTAAGTCACTTTTTGAAGATTGAGAGCCTTGTGAATCGTTGACAGAGATGTGTCTCTGAAGCCAGAGACTATTTTGAATAAAGCACCGTATATTTACTCCATTCCAAAGCTGAGCAGTAAGGGGAGGTAAGAAAACGGCTATTTATTTCCGAAGAACCTGATTTACTCTTTCGTGAACGTATATTTTAATTACAATTAAACACAAACTCTTCCACTAGTAGTTGAACTAATATTTTCTTTCATAACTGAAAGCAACATTTTAATGTTTCCATATATTGTCAATGTGTTTAAGCGAAATAGCAAACGAAATTCGTTAAACTGCGTACTTACATAAATATCTCCCTAACTCCTGTCTGCACACGCACTGCTTCAATGGGTTTTCTGATGTTCGACTGTTCTATGTATATAAGTTTTTTTTAGGACAGGATATTACGCTTTTTTCTTAATAAACAACAAAATCGTGTTCGAAGCTTGAACAGGAAATGTTTGTTCCGCAATAGTCGGGCTGTTTATCATATTTTGCAATCAACGAGATATATGTAAACACGTCCCATATTCAAACACACACACATACGAATATAAGAGATTAGAAATCAAAATGCTTGCCTCTATGTTGGAAGTCAGCTTCCCTAGTCCAGTGGTAAACGACATTGAGTATGGATTGATATGAAGTGGAACACTGGTTCCAACCCCGATGTTAGCCATCTTTAATGAATGTTCTACGGTTTTCCTTAGTTTCATATTAAGGACCTTCCCCACCCATTTTCAAGCAAGCATGCTCCGCGAGGAACACGATTGCGAAGTTATGACGTGTTTAGGTTCCTATCCACTATTTCAGACTGTCAATGTAAATTACAAGCCACGCATGTTGAATTAGGTCTTGTACCGGGTTATCCCATAAGTAATGTCGTATGTACGCTGACCGCTGCAATGACGCCATCTGGCGAGCGAATAGTGAAGTAGGCGGAACGTGCCATAGATGAATCATAAAGGGTATTTGATTGTGCAGCAGTCTGTAGAAGGAGAACGGTCTACTCCATGTTTTAGTAGCAAGGCTTCGGTTTCATCATGACAGTGTCGAAGAACCCACACACGGCATGTCATGCTGTATGAATATCGCCAGGGATATCCAGTTAGCGCAGCGGCATGAAACATCAATGTCGTATATGGTCAGGGTGTTGTGGATGTACGAAAGAGCAAGCGGTGATTCCAGAGGTTTCGATCTGGGGACTCCAGACTTACCAATAAGCCACGAGAAACTGGACAACGATGCCCTGCGAGCAGCGGTGGAGGAAAATCCAATGCAAACTGTTGAAGAACTGGCTAGCGAACTCTATGTCAGCTATTCGACCGTTCACCGTCATCTATAGGACTTTGAGTACGTGTCGAAACTCGGAAAATGGGTACCCCATGCGTTAACGCCTCAAGCAGCGAGTTGCCCCGTTCCCTGTTTACCCCTCACAAACGTGAGCCAGGGGATGAAAAGCTGGCTTTCTACCATAACATTACATGCAAACGGCAGTGGGTACCTAGAGGGGGACCGAAGGAACTATGCCAAAACAGGATCTCCATCCCTACAAAGTGATGTTGAGTTTTTTTTTTGTTTTTTTTTAGCAAATCCTTGGGATAATCCATTTTGAGCTCTTGACATGTAATCGGACCACCACTGCAGATGTCTACTGTCAGCAGCTTGAACGCCTACGCACTGCATTGTTCAAGAAACTTCCTCTTCTGGCTAATCGCAAGGGCGTGCTCATCCACGGTGATAACGCGCGCCCACATAAAAGAAGGACTGTGTGATCGATAAATGTGGTTGGGACAAACTGCCCCACCCATCAAATCTTGCACCAACAGACAAAACAAGATTTGTCTGTTGCACAATAGAATTTCATCAGATTCTTTTTTGAAGCCTATAAAACTGCCTTTCCGAGAAAACACTGCAAAATGACGATGACGTGTGAACAATGACTAATTATTTGCCTCCCAAACCGATGACTTCTTTGAACGGGAGATTCAACAACTGGTTGATAGGTGAATGTTGTGGAGTCCAATGGAAACAATTTTCCTGACTAATGGTTGTGTTCCAGGTAAGCTATCGTTCTTTTCCTCATGGTGCAAAAATACGACATTACTTATGGGATAAGCTGATAGAAGACTTGCTGTTGGATGATGAGCTTAAATCGTATATTATTCTCATACTTTTCAGGCTTTAAAGACAGCGGTCGTAGCTCAGCTGGTAGAACGTTCCCCTAGTAATCGAAAGGTTCTGCGAACGATCCCAGTGACCGCCTATTCTGACTGAGGTTTTCCCATGATTTGTCTTCAGTCATAGCAGGCAAATGTCGGGATGATAGCTACAACTAGAACCTGGCCGACTATTTTCCAATATCCTCTCCCGCAGCCTATATAAGCCTGACCTGAGATACCTAAAGTCATAAATAAAAATTCCAAAGTTTGCTACTTTCTACTTAGAATATGGCTAGGCATGCAGTGGTGATTAAAAAATTGAGAGACATAAAAATTTACTTGATTATAAAAGATCACTAGCATTTTTAGATGGCGCGCACTAGGAGATTTTAATTGGTCAACATCGAAACAGATTTCAAATAAATAGATGCATGTTCTGCTCTGATTTTGTAAAAAGGCTTTGTGAACTTTGTATTTTGGGCCATTTTAGTAACTAATGACTTCGGCTCGGCTCGATTTCATTAGATGTGAAGTCTCTAAACTCAACAAACATCCATGCTCCAGCCGTAATTCGAACCCAGAACCTTGGAGACGCTGGCCTGATGCCTGAGATCACACGGCTACGGCAGTCGGCTGCTCTTAATTTAAGGTGAAAGAGAAAATAAGAATCATTGGGTTCATCTAATTGAAAGCCAGAGACTTTTAAAGGGCTAATGTTATAAACTCGTTGCATCTTTGAATTTGAATGTATTTATGGCCTTTTGGCATGTTTACCTCCGGTCGGGATAGGGTAGGTAGAGGATGTAGAAGGTATCACAGCCAGAATCTTACTTAAGGTACCATCCCCGGCATTTGGCTGGTGAAAGAGAGGGAAACCCTAGAAAACCTGTCAGGATGGTCGGTCGTGGGGTTCGAACCTGTGTGCCTACCCATTACCAATCCGTTACCGTCTGGAACACGGGGACTGGGTCTTTGCATCATTGAGAGAAGATAAAAAGTTCTTCAATCATTTCAGGATAGATGAGCAAGAATAGAAATATTTTATAACTTGTTATTCGCTTTCGGTCATAACATATCGTATCAAAATACTGCTTTTCGACTGGCCATCACAAGAGAGATTCGGCTGTAAAATTAAAATTAGGATAGTCAGGACTAGGTCTTCAATTATTTTCTTCTGCGGTCCGGATTGGTGGCAATATCGCAATAAAAATGCTTTAGTCAATACTTAGTCGACTATGAATAAGATAGATCAGAAAGACCGAGTGACCGTAGCTCAGTTGGTAGAACGTTGGCTTAAAATTCGGGAGGTTCTGAGTTCTATACCAGCGGCCGACCATTCCGACTGAGATTTTTCCTCAGTCACACCTTGCAAACTTCGGGATGATATCTTTAACTTAGGCCCCGGTCGACTCCTTCCCCTATATTATGCCGGCTCAAGCCGTAGATGCATAAAGGCCATAAATAAATTGAAACAGAACAGTAAGACAGTACGTTTACTGGTTACTCCGTATATTTTTTAAAACAATTACAATAAAATTAAAAAGTAAACACGACGTAAATTAGCACTTCTCTGCTTTTCGTACATTGCAACTAGTGAAAGGTATACATATAATACAACACATTCACATATTACTCTTAATATCGTAGCAAACCCGACGTGTGCCAAAGATGCGAAAAGACCATAAATAAATTCCAATTCGTATTAAACCGTGGAGGTCCTGGAAAAAAGGCCTCGGGATCCGGACCGGAGTCCGTCATTTGAAGACCCTTGCACTATAATATTGCTAACTTAAGACAAATATTTACTTGACGAAATAACTTTGAGAGAATATTTTACAATGATAAAATGTAAGTCGAAGTTGTAACCGAAAATAATTTTTTTTGGAACATAATAAACTACTTCCATAATTAGGGAAAAAACCGGCCCAATATGGCATACCTGGGTAAAATAGTATAGTAACTGTTTTCGAAAAGTGTTTGGTTAGAAACACGCAGTATTTGGTGTAAATAGGAGTTTGAGCTAGCAACACTTGTGAGTGAAAATGGCGACGTTGTAGGTGGAACGCAGTACGAGCTGGCAGCGAAAAAGTTATTTTGGTGGGTGAAACTTTCATTTTATTCCGTTTTTTATGATGAATAATTTTACAACACGAGCAAGTACATACATTTAAACATGGTTCAATTAAAGGTAGTTCAAGCGTAGAAACTTCAAGGTTAAGCTTTCATATAATGTGCAGCCCTCTCTTGTTTTTGTACCTACGCGTCAGGACAAAATGGCACTGTAAATATTGTGCTATGCCATTTTGCCCTGGTTTAATATGTCTAAGTTCTGAAGCGTTTAAAGCAGTTGTCTTCAAATACATTTACTGTAAATCATATTTATTTTCTATAAATAAAGCCCAAAGTAAAGTTAAGCCTACAGCACAAAGAAGATCAAGAAGAACTGTAAAACGTAGGATTTTTCCTGATCTTGATGGTGACGAGTCTAGCGCCTTAGCCGAGGTTTTAGAAACCGCTGAAGATGATGGTGATGAACCATGTATTTATTGTAATGAACTTTAGAGTATGTCTGAACCTGGAGAACATTGGTTGCAATGTCAGCTTTGTTTCAACTGGAGCCTTGCTGCATGTGCTGGATTCTCTCCGGGCCAAGCACTTTGTATATGTGAAGTTTGTGAACATTGAACTACTCCATTTTCAGTTTTTAGTTTGTGTGTTTCCCTGACTATTCCATGAAACATATTATTTCTTATAGTATTTCCACGTTCCTTTTTTATGAACTTATATAGAATGCGAATCGATGCCAATTTCGATTAGGACTCGAAAGAACTTGGCTACGTAAGCTTACATTAAAAAGCTATGCACATGCTAATCTAGGTTTAGTGAGTTTTATTTTTAAAATTCTATTTATCAAGGTAGCCTATCTTGTGGTTGTTTTAATATGAGAAGTTTATTTTCAAATTGAACTTCTCCAGTTTGGGCACTCATTGAGAATATAGGCGTTTTCTGGTTCATTTGTCAAATGCCTATCGATATACAGTATATACAAGAGTTTCTTTTGAAAACCTTTTTCAAAGGAAACTATTGTGTATAAATCGAAAGGCGTTTGAGAAATGAACCAAAAAACGCTAATATGCTCACTGAGTACCCAAACTGGAGAAGTTCCCTTTTGAAAAACTTCTCAATTGTTAATGTAGTTTTACGTGGTTTCGTAAATAAAGTTTAGGCCTATATTGATATGTTTAAATGTGTTTGTTCGAAAAGCCATTCCGCATGTTTTCTAATAATCAGTACTTACTTTCGTATACTTTTTAAATATGTTTCATTAAACCAACGGTAATATGCCATTTTACCCTGCCTACCCGGGCAAAATGGACTTTTGGATCTTTAACAAAATTAAAAATAACAATTATAACAATAAATAATCTTATTGATATCCATGCCAATACTCAAACAACATTCCAAAGAAGCATTCTAAAAAAAAAAACGAACGCTTACACCATTTTCTGATGAAATATTCGAACATAAAGTCAATGTATGCCATTTGGGGCTGGTCTCCGTTATATGTTTGAACACAAAATATAAATATAAATTTGTTATTTCAAAATATCACTTCCGCGTTTCTGTCTTTTGTCTATTTACTTTCTGGTCTTTTTTACTTCAAATATACATAATTGAACAATTAACGATTACATACTTTTGTTGCAAAACGCACTACTAATAAATAAATTACTTCTTACTGTGTAATTATTGGAAATTTCTTTTTTCTGAGGCTACAAGCCGCAACCATCGAATTGGACAATTCAGTTGGTAGTGCGCGGGGACAGGTTTAAACACACTGTACTATTTCTGAAGTGATAGTTTAATCACCTACGAAATGGAACATGTTTCATTTTTTTTTATCACGGTGATTTTAAAATTGGCAGTGCGCGTGCTCTCATACAGAAGAATGATTTTCATTTTCCATATTAAAAAATCACCCACCTAAAGTCGATAGTGCGCGCCTAGTTTAAAGTTGATTATATGCTCAGCAATGCTGGCTCAGCACAGTGGTATGGTTTACGCATGTAATGACAATCGAAACTGGGGTCACTCAATCCCAAATGGGAGAACGCAAATCATTTAGGCACGGTGCTGGGAGCCATATTCCTAATTAATTTGCTTACATTGTACCTTTAATCTGATAGTTGAGACGAATTTCTGTTGGAATATTACCTAATTCTGCCCAGTAACTCAAAGCGTAAGCACTGTGCTGATAGAACAGAGGAAAATGATCTAAATCCTCACTCACGATGACTGGTGACAGTAACGGTAGTTGCACTCCTGAAAAGTCAGTAGGAGCGCAGCAAAGCAGGGATAATCTAAAGCAAAGATCTCCAACAAAAGATGGCAGCACTATCTTCGTATATGTCTAATGTATTCTTATAGTTGCACGAAATTTCCTTGATGCTCCTATAAATTCAAGCCTAGAGAGTTCAAACTTCCAGGGAAGAAAGTTCATAACCAATTCATCAAGAGCATGATTGATCCAGATTTTACATTTTCGTTTTCCTTCATTGTTGAAATCGCTTCATTGTTGTTGTGAATCTTGAAACATATAACAATGAAGTTCTATCAACAATGAACAAAAAGGAATGAATTTGTAGGAAATTCATTGGACACATACGTAGGTGGGGCTGCCATATTTTGTTGAAGATCGTTGCTTTAGATTCTTCAGTGTGCTTTACTTCTGCTTTCTTTTCTCAGTCGGTGTAAAAACCAAAATTTAGACAGATTTCGCATGATTCTGCTGCACCACTCTAAGTTTCTGGTGTGTTGCTACTCTACGTTTTAACCTATAATGCATTTACGGTGCCGTTTCGAATCGATGTCAATGATTTTCGCAGGATATGAGGGCTGAGTAAATAAAAAGTATCAATTGTGCTCATCAGATACAGTATAAATCATCAACGTTGATCATATCATAACCAGATCATAAACTCGATTGGTGTATATGGATCAAGCGTATGGGCGCATTGGTTGAAAGAAAACAAGAAGTTAGCAGAAAAACTCAATGATGTACAAAGATTAGTCCTGTTGCGCATGTCGGGAGCCTACAGGACCATGCCCGGGGTGGCGCTCAATACTATTCTAGGGATCCTCCACTGCATTTAGAGGTGATCAAGTCAGCCGCTATATATTGTCTAAAAAAGAACAATCTAGTGAGAGCCACGGAGGTCTTGGGAGTGATGCCTGATTCTAAACAACATGTTGAAGAAGTAATTATTATGAATTGGCAAACATATTGGGATAGAAGTGGAAAATCCAGAAGATTATTCGGCATCATTAACAATATCACCGATCGTATGCAATGTAAGAATTTGAATCCTAGCAGGGGAGCGGTCCATTTTCTAAGCAGTCATGGACCTTACTTGAACAAACTCCATGAGTTGGGTTTGGTGGATGCCCCGGAGTGCGACTACGGACATATTTCTACGCCCGAACACGTGGTCCTCGAGTGCCCGCTGAATGGAGTGGATGCAGAGGGCAAAAAATTCAACTGATTGAGGACTGGCGCATGGAATTGCGGAACCTAGACATCAGGGAAATTATGGAGAATGAGGAGAAAAGAATCACCCTGGATTCGATCGCGAATAAAATATCTCATATTTGCTGGAGAAGATACATTAATGGAGATTAAGACTGAGCGGCACAGTGACAGTGTGGAAGCAACATGAGAAACACAACTCTCGTACTTGTAAATAGAACTTTCGCTATCGTCTTTTTCGTGTGTCGTGTAGTGGAATTCGTGTGAGAGTTTTGTTCGAATGTGTACGTGGATGAATCGTTTGTCGGACAGGGGATGGCCATTTTAAAATCGTGAGGAACAAGCAAATTTTGTGGATTTTCCGGCTCTTCCACGGTCTTGATTTTTTCGAAAAATCATTCCCAGAGCGACAAGCGTGGTGTGGACTAGCGTGATCGTGTGTTATGAATAAATTTAGATTGAAACATAATTTAAAATGCGCCCCCGAGAACAGCTGCCACCGAAAGGTTGGGATAGTATAAAAGCTCTGGATGCAAGACGATTCTAAATAATGTTGTTCTTTCTATGCGTGAGAATAAGTGAATTCGTGTGTGAAGTGTTGGTGCGATGTGCCAAAAATGGAAGAGAGAAGAGGAGGAGTCCACGGATCAGCCCTAATTACAGTATATATGGAGGAGAAATTCCGCTGCCGGGGGTCCAAATCGGATCGACCAGTTCCCCATCGATGGATGAATGTGTGAGCGAATGAATGTGTTCTGTCTGGTGTATTTTCTTTCTTTCTTTCTTTTATATATATAAAATGAGGATTAAAATAGATAGCTGGGAACTAAATTGCATATTGGTTGTATTGGGTTTGGAGGGCTTAGTTTTACGAAATATATTAAAATATGAAATATCAATTGTATGTAAAGTAATAAGGAGTGAGAAGACGTGCTAATACAAGGAACCTTTGAGATTAGAGTTACATAGAGGTTAGCATTAGGAATAGGAATAATAATAACAATATAATAAGATAGTTAAACAGCAGTAAACGTTATTGTGTGAATGTGAGTGAAATAAAAAGATATAAACTGGGAAACAATAATTAAATAAATAAACAAATTGTAATTCAACGTAAAAAAATAAACAAATACAGAAACATAAAATTAGTAAATAATCTGAACTAAAAAAATATATTAACTATAAAAAATGGTAAATACTGCACTGTTAAAGTATTTTATGTATTATACTGAAGAAAAAATACAATGAAGTAATCTAGTCCTTTTCCCCCAACTCGCGGAAATAAGGTACAGGTTCATCCAACGGGAGCTGGGCCATTAGAATATATCCCCCAAACCTCCCAGCTTTTTTTAAAATCAATAATGTGCAATCAGGTCCTATCGACCAAAGTACTTGTATAATATACTGAGAAAGTAGCGCAGTCTTCCCGCCCGAAGCTGAAAAATAAGGGTCGTAGGCGGAACCAACCACTGACGTCACTCGCAGGAAAGAAGTAAACGATGTGAGTGCATTGAGAAGGTTGAAAGCTTAACAACACGTGAGTTTGGGGTGTAATTGCAGGTTTTGCTATTTTCGAAATGTGTGTATGTGCTTTTTGTTTTTAGTGTGGTTTCAGTGACCTATTAAAGTGTACATAGGCCTACGTACGTAGTAGGTACTCAATTGTCAAACGCACGTAAAATAATATTTTACAAGGACGCCTTGCAAAAGTGCAGTTGCTTCGTCTTAAAAAAAATAAAGCAAGAAAGACAGAAGGCATAACTTATTTTAGATTTCCAAAGGATTTTGTTATTTGCCACTTTAATGTTATATATCAGCTGATTACTGCTCAGAACAAGGACTTCGTTATGCGGTGGCTCAGTGGTAGAGCGCTCACCTCTGGTGCGTGGGGTCATTCGTTCGATCCCACTTCATGCAATCTGTGTTCATAGTGATCCCACATACAGTAATATTTTTTCTCATCTGTGTATGTCTTTTTTAAATTTCTCCACATTAAAAGGTTTAGATATTACAACATTAAATAAAGAGAAACACATCTTTCTGACAAGGCTGATATTTAATTAATAACAAAACGAAATTAAAACGTAGCAGTTTCAGAAGTATACCACTTCCTTCTTCAGACTGCACTCTACAACTCTCAGAAAGCTGTTTTTTTTTTAAAATTATTATTTAAGAATTTTCACATAAATACTAGGGGTTTCAAACTGTTCATTTTATTAGGACAAAAAGGTTAAAGGAGTGTTCATTGTACCTTACGAAAATTAAGATCATATCATTACTGACAAGGTAAATGTACATTGATTTTGAACACTGCAAAATCCAGAAATTTAACAATTTTGTCAGTCCTAAGCCTGGAAGTGTGTAAGGAATCAGTTAGTTAGCGTTGAAATTGTTCTTGAGTTATTGGTGACTGACAAAGCTGCTGACATAATATTGGTGCCATTAAAATGAGCTGTCAAACCGCAGGAAATATAAAACAGAATATTTCCTCAAAAAAGTTGTTTTTTGTATAGATTCCAATCCAATTAAATGAAAAACTACACTACTTTCCATTACAAATTCTGAAGTTGATGCCCCGTAGAGATATCTCTTGGGCGTCACTGGTTCCCAGTATCATAATTCAATTGCGCATATGTACTTATTCTCTCTCTCTCTCTTTTTTCCCCCTCCAAAGCTCTAAGTTAAATATTTTCCGAGTTATAGACTTGGTACGAGAATAACGCCGTAGACTCTATTCTCTAATCAGCACATATTTGTAACCCCATATTATGATAAAAATTATATACATAGACCCCTATATATTTAGAGCTTGAAATTATAGGCCTTGAGAAAAAAATATATATGAGTAAATTGATCATTAATTACAAACGGAAATTATGTGAAGTACAGGTTTCAATACGCTGTACACATCGTGCTACCTTAGTGCTTATCCTGCGAGTGACGTCATCGTCTGGTTCTGTCGAACGTTTCCGAGGATATCCGAAGTTCAGACTGTGCCGCCCTGCTATCGACTCCATGCCTCGACGCCGAGCAGGGGTTGAGGCAGGGAGACGAATTCGGGGGGATGGCCTACCCCAATCTTGTGGAGAATCCATTTCAGATTCGTTCTGCCCCTCAGGCACTCGAAACAAGATTGAACTAATATTGCTAAGAGGTGGGGGTGGAAAGGAGGGTCCCTAAAATAAAAATAGTAAATAAACCATCAACATGTTGCGTGTCCAAAATGATAAGTGGAGCACAGTAATACGGAATCAAATGACTATATTTTTGTAGGTTTTTCTTTTAGATTAATATATATATATATA
>JAGDQP010007227.1:12269-25446 GCA_022664845.1 Lepisma saccharinum
CTCTTTAACACTGAAAACAGCTAAGTGACAACTGGTGGTAGGGTCTTCAAGGAAATTGAAATGTAATTTTAGAGGAATGGAATTCAAGGAATTTTCTTTCAATATCATAACTCTCATTCCCTTAAAGACTTAAATATTTCTGTTGTTAAAGATACTAGAAAGATAAAGCGCAAATTGTCAGTTGTTTGTAAAGAAAACTAATGTTTTTCATGCTGACTTTCAAAGTTTTAAAAATATCTTTTCATTTTTAGTAAAAAGGATTGAAGTGAAGAACTATATAAAGTTTCAGAAACCACAAACATTTAGAATCTGACATTGACGTTTCTGGTCTTGTTAAATATTATTAATTTCTTTGCCTTTGCGGAAAAATAGCATATGTTTATTACGTTTATTGTGCCTCTACATTCTAAAAATAATACATTTATTTTACACTTCATATAAATGGCAAAATCCTCTTGAATTTGTACTCAAGACGTGTAATAAGAAGGTACGCATTTAGACGGTGGGTCCGGACCCCTCCAAAATTAAGAGTTTTTGAATGATTAGTATAGTTGTATAGCTATATTTAATATACATTTCATACCCACACACACCTTGGACACCCTCTGGAAATCCGTGGACCCCTCCTAAAACCAATTTCTAGATATGTGTCTGGTAATACTAATAAGTAATGTAATGTATGCAAGACGTGAGGAATGTTTCCAATATTTCTTGTGAAGTTAATTTTAATAACAATTGGTTAAAAAACATTTTCTCTTCCTTTTGTTTACAACATAAATTCGGGATTGAAGTTCTTCAATATATAACGAGAACAGTGATGAATTCAATACTTTCTTGGTTGGTTTTTATTTCTAGTAATCGGGAATAATTAGTACCAGCTTTTCTTCTGATTTGGATATGTACTTCAGTGGCGAAATTATACTAATTAACATCAGTCTAACAAAAGCAAACTAACACAAATAAATTACAGTTTAAGCTTAACCTCTTTTATACAAAGCGTTTCTGTGGCGCGGCAAGAAAACAAAAAAAAACCCGACCCGTTCTGTTAAACAGTGGAAGCAAATGGCTGCTTTTATTCCACTGCATCGACGTTTTCTGCAGTCGTGTTCTGAAAAAATTCCGCCCTGTTCAGGAGAACGCGAGCAGCAACATGTTGCGTAGCAAGTAAAAAAAATGGTCTCGCAGTCTGACCTCTTACCTACTTCCTTTGGGGAATAATACCTTACGCAATTTTGGAACATGTACTTTTGGATAGTGCAGGTTTGGACGATAGAATACCGCATATGCTCTACTGTTGGTGGTATTACAAATATCAAGCTCTAAAGTTCATTTTCGCACGTTTTCGGACACCTATCCAGTAGCTCGAAAACAAGGCGGAATTTCCACCTCCATGACGAAAACTTTCTTCCTTATTTTTAAAAGTATCTCTCGAGGTTTGTCGGTGCACTACGTTAGTACTCTGTATATAGTGCACACTAGAAGTAGCGTCACACCGGTTTGAAAACTGTTGACTAAATCGAGGTCACTGAACCCGTTTTCATTGAGACACTAGGGAATTTTGAGAATGGAAAAGGATTAAACAAATCAATATGATTTATCAGTTGTAGAATCAGAAGTTTAAAAGCGGGTACATCAACTGAAGTCGCTGAACCAAAATTTGAAGTCAGTTTCTGCGTGATTTTGTTTATGCGGTAGTCTGCTTTACAGAGGAACAGAGATGCACAAAAACAAAAATCAGACGAAAACAAGTGAGGACTACTAAAATGTGATCATATTTCAAAACTTTTATTTAACGCTTCTCTTGCAAATTAGCTTGAAGTTGAAAAATTCACGTGGCTTGTCAGTATCAAAATTGCAATGCACGGTATAGATTACATATTAAAAGGAAAGAAAAAAAGTTTAAGAATTTTCTAAATGAAGAAGGAGGACAATAAAAATATTACTTTCACCCAGCTTCCGCAGTCTAGCGGCAAGCTTATATGGACTGTGGATTGGCACTGGGAAGACGGTGTAATTATAGAATACTGCTTACCATTCTAATTGAGTTCCTCCCCATTTCTCTGTTATGTTAGGTGAATGTTGAGAAGGTATGGTCAGATTCTTCCATTCATTCAACTTAGGATAAAGTTAAAGTTGAAGAAAGATATAAACTGTAGCCTTTAATAATGTAAAATCCAAGCAATGATAAAGTTTCATCTTTCGCATTGGCACGGTGATTTAGTTATACCCTTCCAGCACTCCCTTCAGGACTAGGTATTAACCTCGCTAAAGTAAAATCTCTTAAAAGAAATAGCAGCAGATGGCATGATAAGAGGGTTGTTTTCAAGTCCTGGTGAGTTATAAAGTAAGGGCATTAGGACACAAAATGGTTAACATATACAAAAGTTACTTTCTCCAAAAAACCTCATACACAGGCTCTAGTCTTAACGAGGCACGAATTGGCGCAACCCCTCTTCAGACAAAGTTGCCTCCAAAAGTCTAATGATGGACATAAATTAGTCGGCCTCGGACCTTCCGATACCATTCGCATACAGAACTGGCACTTATCAATTAGTCTACGTACATAATACATTTTCCAATGAGTTGTGACAGCATTCAACATGGCTCTAAAAAATTTACGATCCGCCAAGTGTGAGGTTCGCTCTCTCAATTGTTTTCTTCAAGACTGAATGAGGCCGTTTATCAGAGTATCCGATGTCCATAATAAGACTAACCATTCAGGCTAGTTTCTTAAGAAAGGGATAGAAACTCTTACTACAGTACAACCAAGTTGATGTGGACGAGGTTCTTGCAGAAGCAGTACGTATGTTCGTAATTTATAATAGAAAGTGCATGTTATAATACATTTGTTTACTTTTACAGCTTAGCGTAATGCCCTCGTATATAAAGTAGTTCTACACTTCAGTCTTACATTCCCCCTTTTGGATAAACCATTGCCATACTAAAATTTTAATATACCACTGGGCGAGCGGTATCGCGTTTCGGCTTGTAACAAAGATATTCCGAGTTTGATTAGCGATGGGGACACAAGTGCTTTGGGGTAAACTTAAAATCAGAAGTCTCAATTCCTAAGTCTATTCAATGGAAAATAATGGCAAATGACTATCGATTCATATTGCTCAGGAACCTCTGTGCCACCAACCTAGATCTCGCAGAACACAAATCGTATTAAACATAGTGGAATAAATTTTGCCAACAGTAGGTAAGCAAAGTTAAGCTCTTCTTTACAAAAACTGGGATAGTTCTTTCTTAAATAATAGTAATAATAATAATATCACGTACCCTTGCTATTTTATTTTTCTTCTATATTTCTCTTCAGTGCACACAAAATACGTCTTGATCTATCCACTTGTTACGAATCACTAAATTTCTGGATGAGTAGATTGACAATCAAGTGACTATGCAAAACTGAAGACTACTGGGCGTAACAGACATCCATGTTAAGAATGCATTCCTTGAGGTTCCAATCATTGTTTGCATCTGTAGAATATCATATTGCCTACTAAAGATGCAAAACCTCTGATCTTATCTACTTTTCTGCGCGTCAAAATGTCGCTTGTCAATGCCGCTTTGCATTCCATAATTACTTTTGCAGTTTGATTTATCTCCAAAGTCCCAAATACTCAAAACACATCTTAGTACCAGCTCCATACTCTCTAAATATAATTTATGGAAGAAAGAAAAAAAAATGAGGTGTGATATAAAATAGTTGCATATCATCTTATTTCAATTTAACCCAACCCTCCGATGTTAACATCATGGATAAAACACTGATTGCTAACAATATTTTCTTGTTACGAAAAGGAGTTGTTTTTTTTTAATCACAGACAGGAAGAATGATATTCCTATGTGTGTCTTGTAAACGTTTATTGGTTGTGCGACTACCCTGATCGGAGTTCCATACCAAAAGCTGACGATCCTGAATGAGATTTTTCCATAGTATTTTTGTGTCACACGAGGCAAATGCCATGATGGTACGTTTAACTTTAGCCCTGGCCGACTCCTTCCCTCATCCTTTCGTATGGCCTATCCCGCCCTGAGCCAGCGATACGTAAAGACCATAAACAAACAGAAATTCAAATTGAATGAAATTTAAGAGAAAAAATAAAATAAAACGCAAATTTCAAGTTTTGCAGCTGTTTGGATTTTTTTTTTTTATTGTCTCAAAAACTGTTTTGTTGTTTTCGAATTTCAACAAATTCGCCTTGCTTTGTGTCTATAAAATCTGTCTTGTAATTAACTTTCTCACAGTAATTTTAGTTTTCTATCAGAATGCTACTTTTACCTCAGGTTTATTAAATCAGTTTGCGTTGGGTAAGTCTTTCGTTAACAAGTGCGAATAATCCATTCTCTAGCTGGCCCCCACAGGGGTGGGTGAGTAATCTGAAGCACAGTCTTTAGCTTAGAAGCCGCATGGGCTCGGGCGCTAGTTACAGCCGAGTATGGATGTTTCATCAGGCTACAAAATTTTGTACAGCTTATTAAATCTGGATGTGTCGCATTACAAAACAGGTTCACAAATGGAAAATGTGTACAAGACATCTTTCAAGCTACCATCTCTGCATCACCTAAAAGGACGAATGCAAACTATGAACAACCTTAGTCTGGTAGCTTAACCCCGGTTCCTTACCTAGAATCTTCCAATAACAAAGCTCACTACTGCTCAGTCAATCCACTCTGTTCATTTCTATATAAACATTAATCTACAGGGTGTCCCGAAAATAAACGACCAAAATTTAAGAGGTTATTGCTGACATCAAAACAGGTAAAGAAGTTCCTATGAATACGGGTGAAACTCTGCTTCGTTTTGGAGATACAGCGTTTTCAACTTTGAGCCCGAAATCGACGCTTAACAATGGGAATAAAACGAATAATTCTCAATAAATCAGAAATAGCGCATTGAATGAAAATTTCGTTTGCGGAAATTAGTTTTTAACAACGTGATGGATATCAGGAGTAAAAATATAATGTTACCGGGTTGTCAGTGTTGGCAACCTGGTATAACGTTTATTTTTTTCAAGTGGCACTACGTCGTGTTATTGAGCACTTGACATTATCTAGTGATAAGCAACATAGGTAAAGCACACAACTCAGTGTTGCAGACTATGGATAAGACAAAGAGACACGCGATCTTCTACACACTACGTAATATCCTAGAATATTTCATCCATAATTTGCAACACTACGGTGTGGCCTTTACGTATGTTGCTTATCATTACTAGAGAATTCCAAATACCCAATAACACGACGTAGTGCCATTAAAAAATAAACATTATAGCTGGTTGTCAAAACTAACAACACGTTGGCAAAATATTTCACTTCTGATAGCCACAATGTTGTTAGAAACAAATTTCCGCGAATTTTTCATTCAATGCGTCATCAGATTTATGGAGAACTAAAGTCCTGACGCCACATCCGGTTAGTTTCCATAGCAACGGCGGAGGCCAAGTCTAAACAAACAATAAGTTTGATGGCAGAAGGGTGAAAATCGGTTTTGGAAGCAATGACTTTTAATATTTTTCGAACTGTTGATTATTTCGGTGACGAGAGGAAACTGATTGAATGAGTAGAAAATGCTGTGGACTCCAAACATGTCCTCTCGCTTACATTTGACCGAAATTTGATGCACATACGAGGGTAAGTGCAAGAAAGGACATATCGACAGTAAATATAACAAGTTGAAGTGAGTAGCTAATTTTTATTCCGGTAATTTATGTTCTTATGAAACACACACAAAAGTTACTATTACCTTTCGAAATCTTGTCTTCTATACCTTGTATACTTTACCTACAATATCAATTTGCGCAACTGTACATAGGGTACCAGGTTTCGTTTTAGCACTCGTATTTATCTTGAGTGTGTGTCCTTAACTATAACCTAATTAGTGACTTCAGTTTAAGTTTCTTAAATATAATTATCACCTTTCTCAAATCCAGAACTCAGCAATCAAAGATGAATTATCCTCATAATCATATTCAAAATTGCGTTCAATGCCATTGCGTGAAATTTGCTTTCTTACGTAATTGGCTCATTCCACTTCCTTTTCTAGTTTCAGTCCTTTGGAAACAGTAAAAAGCAACACGTATAAGGAAGTTTCACTGCACGGAAGTTTCGGTGTAAAGAAATTTCACTGCACGGAAGTTTCGGTGCAAGAACTTATTGATTAGCAAAAGAGCGAAGTTGCTGTATTATTATAACGATATTAAAGTTTCCCAACACCAAAACATGTTTAATAGTAAACATTACATTTTAGATAAACAGATTACGAACAATGATTAACCCTTACGAGGGAAGGACAGAAAGAAATAGATATTATAGAAGTGTTTCCACATAAATGAATTTTGGATGACATGCTTGATTTTTATTTATTAAGTGCACATGTCAATCCATTTTATATATATGAGAGAGATAGAGAAAGAGAAGTATTTGAATTTTATTAGAAAACACGTTTTAAAATGTGCTTACCCTTTTGCTTCGAGTATTAGTACACTGTGGGTAGGCCTGACGTGTAAGAGAATTAATAGAAGTAACAATCAAAACGTTAATTTTCGAAACTA
This sequence comes from Lepisma saccharinum, assembly GCA_022664845.1. NCBI lineage: Eukaryota > Metazoa > Arthropoda > Insecta > Zygentoma > Lepismatidae > Lepisma > Lepisma saccharinum. The sequence continues at coordinate 18,827 of JAGDQP010007227.1, forward strand.
AGGAAGGAAAAATAGTTTAAAGAAATTGTATTAAAATATAATCGAAACATTGAGGGGATCCACGACAAAAGTATCAAGAGACTTTCGATTCCCTAGCTTCCGCCAGCTATTGAGCAGTATGTACGTTCTGTACTACTGATTCTCTTACAAATAATTGACACAGACACCTTTAGAAAATCATAGCGACAGCTAACAATCCAAAAAGTGTTACGAAAAGGCATGCGTCATTATTATTTTGTTTAATACGCTTTTCTTTTCTTTTTCATTATATGCAAAGCATATCGCCTTTAACACTCACCATGTAGTCATCTTGGAATCAGAAGGTACTATGTCCACTTTCTGGCAAAATGGAGTTAACACTGCAGTCAAAGAATTCGTACTGAAGGGCATCAACCCCAAAAATATTATATTACAGAACGACCTGTACCTGGCTACAAATGTTAGAAATGAAATGAATTTATACAGACTTTAAATGAAACTTCAAACTTTAAAACTGCTTTTTTCCCCTCTAAAGTATAGTGGACATAGTATAGTACCTTCTTGTTCCACAGTGACGATGTACTTTGTCTGAACAACGAAGCTGCCAAATAGTCCTAGGTGTTTTTAGCTCTTTCACTCTTAGGCCTATTTGAGACTTCTAAATATTGCGTTATTGCAAAACTTTGTTATATATTGAGTATCAACACTCTCATACACGTAGGAAACATTATACATGTCTTGTGTATATTATACATTTTGGGGGGAACCTAAACTAAATTTTACCCACGGACCACCTCAATAAAACTGTTTATTCAGTCATGGAAATACAAGTAAAAATGTTGAACCAGAATCAAAGTTGAAAATGTTACTGGGAATTTTCTTGCGTTAGCACATTCCGTTCCACTCGTGCTTACGTAATAATTGAAAAATTTCTTATCGTTATATCGTAGTCGAAAAATGTTTAAATCTATAAGGTCACGAATTTGTTTTATGCGTACCTTACGTAAGCTTTGCTCTAATCCCCCTTCCTTCATTGTCCGATAAAAAAGTAGTGCTTGAACCCCTTCCCCTTGAATGCGTATGTTACACTTGAACGACCCTTTAAGTCTATTGGCTTCTAAGTGATTTTTACAATTTCTATGTTTTTTTAAAAGAATCATGCAGTTCATCTAATCATTTTGAACTGATAAATTTATGCACTGATCGAGAGTATTATCACAGAGATGTTCAAAATGTTAAAACTAATTTTTAAAGTAAATTGCTAGTTCAATTTAGAATAATTCCATTAATTAGTACATCAATAAGAGTAATAATCGACCATCAGTAAGGTAAAATCGATAGATTAACAGCCTTTATATAATCAAAAGGTATTTTAATCTTTGCACCGAAACTACCTCGCACCGAAACTTCCGTGTACCGAATCTTCCGGATCCCAGTTCTCAGAGATACCGAGTTTCTGTGGAGAATCTAGACGAATGTACGAAGATGCGATTACTGGTAGAATAATCTGAGTGACATGCACGAAAAGTTGTTTGTTTTGAAGGCTATCTTCAGTTCATAGATCAGAGAACCTGAATCTATCGATGATTGTGTATTCCTTATTTAATAAAGCGTTTCAATACAACCTATAGCAAGTGAGCCAATTTGCATTAGGCTTAGTGATTTATATTTTGTTGATTTACTGAGATGACTGAAGTAATATATTTTATTTAGACACGTCAGTCTCGGTCTTCCAACGGCTTCCCCATCCGAGCTACATGGAGTGTCCATCTAAGCCTTTGTGATTTCATTATTCTTATAACGTCGGGTGAATCATATTGTCTATGGAGTTCTTCATTATGCAGTCCCCTTCATTCTCCGGTCAGTTCATCCTGTTTCGGCCCGTATACCTTATTTTCAAACACACGTAATTTACCTTGATTTGCCAGGGTCGTGCTCCAATTTTCGCAACCGTAAAGTATTACCGGCAAAATGGTCGTTCTGTATATTTTAAATTTCAGCTTTCTTGGCATTAATTGCGAGGTTAGTAGTCTCTGTACTGAATAGAAACATGCGTTGTTCGATGCTAAGCGACTTTTTATTTTTCCCGTGACTTTGTTCTTGCTAGATACATATGCTTCCAAGTATTTAAATTTATTTACTTTCTTTATGATCTTATTCTTAATTGCTATGTATCTATTTCCTTCATTCCATGTGTTTCAGCTTAACATATATTTTGCTTTTTGCTACGTTCACCTGTAGACCTCTCCCATTCCAAGCTTTACTAAGACATCGGTGTTACTTTGTATTGCATCTATGTCGTCCCCTGTTAAATTCACATTATCCGCGTATACGAACAGTTGGTTCAAGCCATTCAAAATGAGTCTCTGTTTGTTCTCTTTTATTTTCTGAATTGCATATTCTAACGCAAAGTTAAACAGTAGTGGTAACCAGGCATCACCCTGTTTCAATCTGCTGCGAATCTCGAAATTATCGGATATGTTATTACCTAGAGGTATGACACATCCTTACTTGGTGAGCAAGTTTTTTTTTTTCGGAATTCCAAATTGTATCAGGATCTTGTATAGTTTTCCCTTTTGACAGTCATATGCTTTTTTAAATCTATGAACTGGTGAACCTTCCCATTGTATTCTCACTTCTTTAATATTTGAGGCGTATGCGCGAACAAAAGTCTGTGTGTATAGACACGGAACATAGACATTTGTTCGCGCATAAGCCTTTTGTCTCAAAACAAAAATCTGTTCTTCCTAAATCCACATTGGTGATCTCCAGTTATTTCATCTATCTATACACTTTAGTTTCTGGAGAAACTGAATATCGTTTAAAATTGCACATCCTGTGCTTTTTACTTGAAATTGGATACTCAGAGGTGTTTTAGCAAGCTTAATTATTTTGAATAAAAAAACAAATCCGATTTTTTAAAAAGTGAAATCAAAATCTGAGATCAACGTTTGATTCACACAAGGAACATGTTGGTCCATTTCTGTGTTTTGGAATTTGGGCAGTTTTCAGCATGTCCAAGAAAGTGTAGTGTATTAGATTCAAGTAACAAACATATTCAAGTAAAAAAGCTTCTTTGGAATGTTTTGTGGAAAACGAAATAACTGTATCTGGATGTAGGTATATGTATAATAACCACCTATACCATGCTTGTTCTTCTTATGTTAATTAATTCATTTTAGCCGTTATTCGAGCACATTCTGAATCTCAGCTTCGAATTCAGGCTTGAGTATAATTGTTTGGGAATTTTGAAACTTAATATCTTGATAAAATTCTAACGGTCAAAAGTCATTATTTACTAAAATGGTCCACAAATACTGAGTTCAAGTTTTTATTTTCCATATGATAAAAAAAAAGTATTGATAAAATTGATGTATTTACAAATCATGTTTTCTTGTTAATTAACCAAATACTTACATTAAACAAATATACGACGGCTTCGTGCCAAAAGGTCGAAAACGACAATTAGAACGAAATTGAGATTTTCATTGTTGTGTCCTACATTAACTCCCAAAAGGAATTTCTTTCATTTACCATTGTTAAAATATTTTTTACAACAATTATCATTCTAACATCAAAATCTCAATTTCGTTCAAATTGTCTCTAATCCTTTTTCGGCACAGAGACCTCGATATATAAAACTTACACTAAAGTTTTCTGCTTCAATCTACTAGACCATACTGGTCGACATCTCCCAGATAAACAAATAATATTGGTTGGGGAGGGTCAACTTATGTTAATGGCTTCAGGTAAAATGTTTGTGTTACGTTTATCTTGAGTTAATCACTTCAAAAATATACGTGTATCAATAAATGGTAGGCTAATATTCAGAGACCTTGCTTCCAGTAGTGAGCAAAAACTACAACGTATGAATCACCATGATTTTTAATAAAGTAAAATTAATACCGCTACTCATTGACAAATGTTACATCTTGAAGGGAAAGTCAATTGATAAAAAAAATAATCTAGGTCAAACAACTCGACATCACGTGTATGGATACAAGAAGCAATAAAGTGATAGCCTCTGGCTTCAAAGCAGTTCTAGAATTATGTACCATACAATAGTAAATTTAAGGCACTGGACAACAGACACGTGCACACTGCCCTTGAAGCATATAGTAACATTTAAGTAGCATAGCGTGTTGCAGATAGTCATTACATGATATCATTTGCGCATCTTTCTGTGATTTATTCCATGTTTCCAATCAGGTTTCATATTGTACACAGTAGTTGACTTGCTTTGTGGCATTTGTGAAATGTATATGATTAATTAATAAAACTCAAGCAAAACGAAAAATTGAATTCAAAGCAGTGGTCGATTTGGGGGTAACGCCGTTTCCCCAGTTCCCGGAAAATCGAATTTTCGTTCCCTTACTTTATTTCGTCCTGGAACACAGGGGGTAGATACACTTCTTAAGAGGGAACGCATGCGGAACGTTGGTGGTGACGCAATAAATCATATGTGGATTTTGTTTATAACTTGTTTATAATTTCAAATTTAGTACTGTTATACATTTCGACAGAAGCAACATAACCATGTGGTATGGATTACTTTTGGTCATACTGGTTGTATATGATGTTAATTGGCGATGCGATCCGAGGCAGAACATGCTGTTAACTCTGAAAGTACAACCGTTGGTGCCAGCAGGATTGAGACGCTTCCGAATTTTCGGAATGTTTTTGAATGGAAATAACAGAGCTGAGAGAATTCTTGTATTGGGGTTTGAAGCCCAGAACCTCGGAACCATCACAGTCCGCATACACGGTTTGGGTTGTCATTATTTTATCGCTAGGGATCGAAGCCTGAATCCCTGTAAATTAATAGGCACTCCCTGTAACTTGTACGTAGGGATAAAAAAAAGAATTACATTTGGGCTGGTATGTGTAACATATTAAGTGGAAGCCCATTGTGTAGCTCTTCAAGCTGGAAAGGACTTCAGGTTTCATGAATAGTTTTCAACCCCTTGTAGTTTGTAGCTGCTAACCTTTATATGTTATTTTATTTTTAGATTAAGTGCTTCCAGGCACTATATTTTGCATTCCGAAGTGTGGCGTTTGTTCACCTGTCTCTCAAAAGCCAACTATTATGCCAATTAATAGATATAAGTTTTCTGTCATATCTTTGTTATTTGGATCTTTCCGATTCTTTTTGAATTCATACTTGTGAGTATTATGTCATCTTAAATGAGCTTCGCCGTTACGTATGTGTATTCCCATTTGATGAGTTTCCATCCAGAAATATCATAAGGAGAGGATTTGATTTCTCCGTGCTTTTAATTAAGAATTCAGGGCATTTTCCCTATCTTATTTGTTTTGTAGTACATATTTTTATTAAGATTTGGGTATGAAGCTGTTTCTTTAGTAAAATCTGTTTCTTTGCTGCACAAATACTGCGTTACTATGTTTAGCTTCGAGTGCTTGAATCTTGATGTACACCACTGATGGTATACTGGCTTGGCAGTCACTTCCAAAGGGGTTGTTTTTTTTTTATAAGAATGTGTATATTTAGTATATGTGGGTTTCTTGCAAAAGTTTGCTACTGTTCATTTTCATCTCCAGAAAAAAATATATTCGGTTTTATTTTATAATCTTTTCAGGTGCGCACTTGTGATCTTGAATCAATGTGGTTTGCATTATTTTCTGATTCCATTTTGTTTTTTAATTTGGATTCGGTTTGATGTTCGTTAACTACGCACTTGTAGTATTTGAGTGCTTGTAATTAAGCAACATCGTAGTCCACGGTAGTGGTTCATAATATGTCTTCTTTTTGTAATATGTAGTTTTTTCTGTAATAAGTTTGACATAGGTGATAGTGGGCCCCCACTTTTCGGCGTTTTTCAGAAGTTCAGTTCCGGTAAAGGAAAATACTTTGGTGTTTTTTTATGCTCCAGGACACAATAAGCGTAAAGTATCCTATACAGAGCAGTTTTGTTCTGTTGTTTGTAACTGTTGTTCATTTGTGTTTTATTTGTGACATTGAAGTTTTCGGGAATATTCCACGAATAACCCATGATTTCTTAAGATTCAGTGGGCTGAATTGGGCTTGTATCATTTTGTGCTAAGCATAACCACAGAAGTGTTAAACCTGCTTTCTTTTCTTGTCTATTTTTAGTGTTTCGACTAAGCGGCAGGTCCTTTCATGTTAGTTTATCCTTTTACGTTTACTATTTGTTTCACGAGACAGTGAAAGCGGTTTTTCAATACATATATTTTTTAAATATTTATTTTATAAGTATGTTTTTTAAAACGTATTTGTCTTGTTCTTGTCCAGAATAGAATCCTGTGGCGAACGTTTCTTACTGCGGCAATAAACTTGCGATTTCCATAAGCCATAGAGTAAGTGAGTGAGTAATTGGTTAAATAAATAGTTGATCAACCCTCAAGAATTCTTAGCTATTTTTGTGTTTAAAATTGTTAAACTTTCCCTATAATTTCAGGGCGAGTATGCCAAGTTCCCGTGGGGCGGTTTATTTTGTCCCAGGCTGGAACAAAGAAGTTGGTAATAGAGGAAGACTGCGTGAGGACAATTTGGGAGCTGCTGTGAATAAAAGACAGTGGCGATCACAGTGAGAGCTTCGGCTCTCCTCTCCCAACCCGTCTGGTCAGCGTGGGAGCAGTAGACCAACTCCTCCCTTCGGGGA
>JAGDQP010007227.1:30446-68373 GCA_022664845.1 Lepisma saccharinum
TTCAGGTGGCAATTTTACTTCATTGCGCAACAACAGGTTTATATAAAATTTCAAATCTTAAATAACAATAATATTATTCTTCGATCAATTAGAGGATTTTATTTAATATTAATACCCAGAGAGCGTTCCCTCACTTCTCTAAAGCCAAATCGACCACTGATTCAAAGTATTATTAACGGTGTACCTCAAGGGTCAATATTAGGCGCAATGTTCTTTCAGTTTACATATGATCTTCCTACTTCCATATCTCACTTAGAAATTGTTCTATTTGTGGAGGGCACAGCATAATGAAAGTAGTTCTAAATAACTATGTGGTTTTGTAAGAAATGTGTAGTTAATTATATAATAACAAACTTAATTCAGCTTGAGCCATAGAGGCGTAAAGATCATGAATAAATTCAACATAATTCAACAAATGTTAATCGAATGGATTGGATAGAATTTTTTGAAGTTTAAATTTTATTTGTAGCCTTTAGGCATCTAAAGCTCAGGTCGGGATAGAGGAGGGAAAGGATTCGGGTAGGTGTTGGCCAGGGACTACGTTGATAGTACAATCCCGGTATTTGCCTGGTGTGACTAAGGAAAAACCTAAGTCAGGAAGGTCGGCCGCTGGGATCGAACCCAGGACCTCCCGAATGCTACGCCAACCCTCTACCACTGAACTACTGCTGCTCGGTGGATTGGATAGATGGCAATGAACTTCACATAAGGCAAACGATATATAATAAATTCCTCATCAAAGACTTGTAGAAACCTGCACCATGCAGCTTTAATTTAAATATTATAGTTATTTAATTTGTAGGTCCGGCAAGAGATTCAGATATAATGATTAATGAGTAAGAAACGTATTAATGAATTTATTTTAAAAACCGCGTGTTAAAACCCATATATCCACTTTAACTAATTCATCGGTTTCAAATTTAAAATCTTGAGTATACACACTAATAAATCAAATTTTGTTAAACCAATGTATGACATTCACTAATATAGTACCCGATTTACAACTCATATGCACCTACAGAAATTCAGTATTCACAAAATATTTAATTAACCTGGCTAGATATCAAATTATGAAACAATATTACTGAATTTTTGAACAATTATCAAGTCGTTACTTCAAAAGAAAGGTAAAATCAGTATTAGATAAGTGCATTTTTTTAAATTGAAGAATTTCTATTCAGACGCAAGTTAAAATGTAAAATATATTATAACCATGTGCATGATAGTTTTTTAAATATCCTTTATGTTTTCAAACGTTTCCATTGCATAGAGAGATTCAAATTATAACAAAATATATTTTCAAAGTGAACTTTCTATTTACTCTTGTCGTTCGTTAATTTATTAGTATAACAGAAATGTTGGAAGTAGGTACTTTGTTATGTTTTACTTAAGGCTGTAGATCACCCCCGCCATCTTGGTACGCACTTTCCATTGATTAACATGGGAATTGTTTTACTTGTCTTATACTTTTCAGGAGTATAGTTTTAACTTCTGTTTTCGCCCAGTTTATCATCATGTTCTCTTTTACTCATGCTACTTTATAGAAATGCAATATTTTACACAGGGACAGTATAATTTCCCGTTAACATATTATGATCTATATAGCAAACTATTGATAATACATTATATTTATATATCAGAAGAAACTTCACAAACCAAAACTATACAAATTTTGTGAAAGCAGAACTTAGATATTCTACACCCGAGAGGCATAAAATGAGTAAAACAATTCCCGTGTAAATCAATCGAAGGTGCGTACCAAGATGGCGGGGGTGATCTACAGCGTTAACGTTTCAGATACAGCGCTAAGGTTATTTTACACGGACACTAATAATATACATGCCTTAATCGGAATCAAAATACAAGAATCTACGACTTGTGAATATGTATGATACAGAGACGTGACTGGTCTTGGTCTCATCTCAGTCTCGTCTCGTATTCGAGAACAAGACTGAGACTAATGTCTAATAATAGAGACGAGACCGAGACACTATGCATCTAGGCTTATTCGAGACGAGACCGAGACTTATCCCTCCAGACAAGCCCGAGACTTGGCTCTCGAAACTCTCGTCTCGATCGAGACTACAGCTTTATTATAATGAATGTCGATAATATTAATTTAATGATTCTGTTTATGATCTTCTACACCAGAAGGAGTCTTTGACAATGACGTAGTTTCCTTCTGATAAATTTTACTTAACATGTTATATTGTAATTTAAAAATACGAGTATAAGTCAAAAGTAGTCAAGTTATCAATGCCAAACTATAAATATTTCCTGTTGTTTTTGAACAATAATATAAACGTGTTGGAGACTGACTCGAGAACGGATAAACACAGAAATTTATTTTCTTCTGAGAATTTTCATCATGATGATAGTCATTACTTCTGATAACTCTATGCCATTTATATCAGCCTGTACTAGACTGATCCCGTAAAGACCGTAAAGCATACGCCAAGAAGCCAAACTGTCTAAATTCAAATATAGGTCTCTTTTGCACCATTTACTTTATTTAAAAAGAAAAACAGCGAAAAGATTTTTGCAGTACTAATCGGTACGTAGAATAATAAAGACAATCTATTGTTCTTTCATAAAAAAAAAAAAGTATAAGAAAACAAGTAAATCGGAGCTCAGTCGCGGGCTGTGCACATACCACCAGGCTACACTAATCAGTGTACAGTACACAAATAGATTTAATAGGAAAAATGAAAGAAGTCAACAATGCGCAATATAGATTTTAAAAAAATGTAACTGATCAAGAAGAAAGAACTGTATGCTACAGGAGAGAAACTGAAAGGAGAAAACGATTAAGAGAAAATTATTTCGGAGTATATCTAATTAACGAAACAAGTATATTAGAATTTCGCAACACATTCATATATATATATATATATATGACAAAGTCTCTCTCTCTCTTACTAAACCAACAACTAAAATAATTTCTCACTCTCAAATAATGGTGTTTAGTTTGTCACTGCAAAGAAAAGGAATGAAAAAAAATGCTTTATAAGAACTCATTAAGATAAATATAACACGTGTTTGTCTTTTTTCGTATATATAAAGCATTTTTTGTGTGCGTGTGTGTGTGTGCTCAATCAATCTAATTGATCAGGTCTAGGTCATTTCAAGAGAAAGGATTTGGTAGTTGTGAGCATTTTGTTGCACATAGATGATGGTAGGCCACTCGTATTTATTGTAGCAGAGTATATATGTCATATGTCACAAAAGACCATAATGAACAAACCTATAAATTATTATTGAAGTTTAGAAGTATAAGTAAGCAGTTTCTATCTAAAATCTTATATTATCATGCTTATTTATTATATCAGTATAGGGACCAGAATGCTGCCAGATGGTAAAAGGGAAGAAGAACGAAGAAAAATAAATTGAAACTATAGTGGAGCAACACTCGTACTCAGAACACCTTAAAATCTTACGAGGCTGCAGTAAAAACCTAGTGGCTCAGGACTATTTCTAAAGAGTCGAGGGGTTGTGTGCTTAAGCAGTTTCTCTGTAGGACTTCCTGGACAGTGAACACGTGAAAGTTCATGTCCATACAAAGAACGGGGAGATTGCATAGGAATAGGTTCGATTCCAAAGAGATTAAGGAACAAGAAAAGCTTATCTGTCGAATGTGTTATATGAACACATTTAAGATCTACAGTTACAGCTCATTCTATCGAATAGCATAGTCTCACAGACCTCATAATAAATAGACTTAACACGCTTCCCCATTTCTGATTGCGCTAAAACTAATGCGTTTTTGTTCAGAGCACGTGATTTTGAATTCATCCGCTAGGTATCTCTGACGTTAACCTCATAATAGAAAATGACTTTATGGCAGAGCTACCTAGCGGATGAATTCAAAATCACGCGCTCTGAACAAAAACCCATTAGTTTTAGCGCAGCCAGAAATGGGGAAGTGTGCTAAGTCTGTTATGTCTATGATAGTATCCTCACGGTTCTTTGGAGGAGTGTATTTGACTGATTATTTAAGAAAGTTAAAATGTTTTGTGAGGGAAGGCTTATGGGCAATGGATATTTTTACTTATACGTACAGAAAGCACCTTAGGAGACTCTTTTTCTTCGTTTCCAGTGGTATCTAAGTGTATCACTGAACTTAAAGGTGCTAGAGGAAACTTTCCCTATGCCCTTTGAGATGTAGTCCAAACACCGCAATAACATTAGAAACCACTGACAGTTTTTAAGGATCGCCAGTTAAAGATGTCTGAAATGTAAGATTGTGACAAGCTCACAAACGTAAATTTTACCTTTTTTAAAAGAAGAATTAACTGACTTCCCTAATAGCGTTGCACACAATAGTCTTCCAACCGTTTGACACGTCAAGTATGCAAATTTGCACAGTTTGACAGATCAATTTGCAAGCCTTTTAAAACTTGAAACATTAAAACGAAAATACTTTACAAACGTGCAGTAAGTTTGTCCTGGCTCAGATCCTGATACAGATCAGTAACTCTGAATCATAACAACAAGTATCATATTTGACCTTCAAAGTTTGCAGCACGTTTATTTTGAGGCAACTTTGACATAAGCTAGAATCAGGTCACGTGTGAGCTTGATGCAAACGCCTACTATTAGGGATTAGTTGAGAAACTTCAAAGTAATTTTCAGATCTTCCACCGAGACTTTACTCCACACAATATTTCGTACACACAAATACACCTTACGGCGAAACGAAATATCCATATTCATTATACTCTGTCAGGGTATGTTCATACATTGCATAGGTCTGCATTGCTATAAGAAATTGCATTTTGGTTACTGGTTGGGATGTGCGGTTTTTTTTTTTTCAGTAAGTCGCTGAATTGAATATGAAATAGCTTTCTGCAAGGTGCATGCTGCATTTGTAAACAATTGGTCATAAAATCATTCAAACGAATACCACAGAGTTTATATGTCAAGTTGTAACAAACTAAAGGGTCGCAGTGGCTCAGTGGTAGAGCGCTCATCTCTGGTGCTTGAGGTCCTCGGTTCGATCCCAGATCTTGCCATGTGGATTTTGTAAAACTTTATTTTTATATGGGCCAGTCTAGTAACTTTGGACTTCGGCCCGTCACGATTCGCCTTTAGCTGTTGAAAACCCCACACATGCCGAGACTCGAACTCGGGACCTTCGAGCCAATGGCCTACAGACGCAGACCGCTCGGCCACCCGACCGCCCATGTGGGGTTTTGTGGTAGACAAACGCCATGTGCGTGGGTTTTCTCGGTGTTCTCCCATTTCCTCCCACTTGCTTCATTTCACCAATTCTCCCACCACCATTCATACGGCCTTAGTCAAAGTTGCCGAAAGTTCTTAATAAAATTCAATTCAATTGTAACAAACTATTAAATTTGGAACCACTACAATACACCTAAAATAAAACAGCACCTAAAACAATGAACGCTTAATGTTTTTCTGCCACAAAAGAAGAATAAGATGGTCTCATCAGTTGGAACGTTTAGGGAATAATTTTCTGGGATACTAAAGGAATTTTACTAATATAGGAAAAATCTATATAAAGTGTGCCGACCACGGTATCTGTCTGTGCTAGATTGCTGGGACGCCGTTCATGAGGTTGCGATTTCGAATCCCGCCAGTGACATGAATGTTTGTGGATTTTAAGCAGCACTGCGCTCATATCACGACGAGGCCAAGCCCATAGTTGCTAAAATGTTCCATATAAAACAAAGTTTTACAAGCATACATGGAATATTACTGCGTTTACCCACCCCAGTAGCACACATACGTGTTTTCAACTTTGATTTTAGGTTTATTTCGTTGATTAACCGTCATCGGTTGAAAAAATACGTTTATTTTTAAATTTCAACAAACACGTCATTGCGTTGATAAGATTATTCAATATGTATACGTATTCAATATGTTATTTTCAACTATGGCATAATAGATTTTGATTAATGCATTTCTTACTAATGTCAAAGAATATAATTAAAAACTAATTGAATGACACAAACCAACTTTGGGATTCTCATGTGCACGTTAAAAACAGATTGAATTTTTAACCATATTTCAACGAAGTTATAATTTCCTTGATACGATGTTAATGTGACGTACTTTCAACTATCATTCATACTTTGTCCTAGATTTCGTTTCACACTTTTATTTCTAATTTAATTGCTTAAATATTATAATTAAAAGCAAGTACAATAAAATAACTATATGATTCATGTTTTCATTTGCATGTTGAAAACAGGTTGAATTTTAAACTATATTTCAACGAACATTAAATTTCAACGATACAGTAAAAGAGTAGTGGCCTCTCCAGGTAGATTCTTGGATAAGTGGTCAACGCGTCGAGCTACCAACGAGAAGAGCAGAACGTTCCTGTGTTCGAACCTCACAGCAGAAGCTCGAATAATACTGTCAGAAAATAAACACCGTATATCGTGATAAAAGCAACGGATAAAATGAAACTAAATGTGTGTATACCAATAGATGCATGCTCTGTTTTGGCCAACTAAACCAGTCTCTTCATCTTTTCTTCTCAATTATTATTCAACATCGAATAAACCGTTGAACAGGCGGACATTTCGGTACATTTACAACGTTAACATAACGTTTCGGTACTAACTTTTAATCCTGGAGTTTTCAGCGTTTGTGTGCTATTGGGATATTAGATTGATTAGACAAAACTATTCGCGATAAAAGATTAAGTTTACGAAGAATGAGTTTCCAATCAATGATAAACTTTGGTAAATTATTTTATAGAGGATTTGATCCAAAGTTGCTTAAAGGAATTCAGAACTAAATTCAAATATTTTATGTGGGCCAGTTTAGTAACTGTTGACTTCGGCCTATCACGATTATCCGTCATGTTCGAGTTAAAAGACACCCATGCCGGTTCTCGAATCCGGTATCTGTCACATTCTACGTTTTCGTGTTATTTTTCTTTTCTCCGTCGAACTTCCATCGAGTTCCGAGTTCTATGAATGAAAGTTTTCCTTATTAGAGAGACATCTTTATAAGATTTTCCTCACTGAAAAAAAAAAACCGCCTGTCGGATAATTTGCACTACTTGACAAATTGAAAATCGATACGACGCAGGAGTATCAGGCTTCTAAATGCATTAATATTAAAAGTAAGTAAGTTGGAAAACGAATATAATTTTAAAAAATTGAACTGTTTCTCTCATTCTCCCCAAGAGCCTTTCAAATTGCCCTAGCAGTTGTATTTTGTTCAAACTCACTATTTCTTCACAGAGAGCAGTAATCCGATTATTCAATTCAACGTAACCGACGATCGAAGCGTGAAACTATATGCTCATCTACTACCACTGTTTCTTTCAGGCATATTTTCGAGGGGTTTTTGCCCCCTCCCGGAAGTTTTCAACCGCTCCCCCGAAATAACTACTCTCAGCACTTGTATTACTCATACATGTACTGAAACACGTATATAATAGCAGATTCTATAAATATTGTTCATGTTATTTTGAGGTTAAGTAAGGAATTACGACATATTGTTAAGTAACATTATTGTTATTATTTTATATTTTAGTGGATTTTAGTCAATATTAATTATTTATAATTTTAGTCAGACGCCCCGAATGAAATCTTCTGGAAGAAACACTGACTGCCAGGTATATAACTGAAGTCTGTGTAGTACCTGCGCCACCTGTAAATAATTATATTATTTTGCTTATCATGAACAAGTGAGCATAACTTGTGTGCGAGCAGCTGTGAACTGGCAGTGTGCGAGCAGTACATTAGGAGTTAGCAAGAATGTTGCCTTAGATCAGGGTTTCTCAACGTGGGGGTCGCGAGGAGAGGTGAAAAAATACATTATCCAAGGCTTTGTAGGCTAAAACTAATACGGTACATTTCAAAGAAAGCATTTTTTTACTTGTTTTTATAATTACTAAAGATAACGTAATTTGTTGAATAGTTTCGGTAATATAATTCCGGTAACATAATTAGGATATTTGTTATTAAATGCAGCAAATCAACTGTCATGTTTTCAAATGCAAAGCAAATGTTACACAAAATTTAAAAAAGACAAAAAGAATTAAAACATTACAAAAGATTGCACAAGTTTATTAGGTTAGCCCGAAATCTGAGCATCTTTTGAATTAACCAATTTCAAAATGTCCGGTTCAATTTCCGTCATACATATTTAACAAGTCATTTTCAGCTCTACGTTAAAAGTTAGGTGCCCATGCTAGTCCTAAATAGTAAATACCACGTTTTTAATATACAGTCTCTTTAGTAATTCGTGTAACTGAGAAGCAGACCTGTAAAAACGAGTTTTCAAAGTATTTCCATTAAATTTTCTACAATTGCTCACAAAGTCCTGACATTTTTACACTGTAAAAATAATTTTCCAAAACAATGTTAACCGCTGTTTAGAGGGTTCAAATTCAAAAGTGAACCTCGCTTATGGGAAAAATCCATGTTCATTCAGAAGATCACATTTTCCTTTTCTAAATTTATTAATTACCAAGAAATTAACTCAGACGATGATTTCTGTTTACAAAATATTGCAGCTCGAGATCGAGAGGTGATACTTTATTGACAGAAATCAGGGTCTGATTTAATTTCTTGGTAATTAATCAAATTAGATAAGGGAAAGTGTTCCTTTGAATTAACATTGTTGTCCTATAAGCGAGGTTCACTTTTAAGTTTCAACCCCGAGGGTTAAAATTTAATTTACGAAAATTATTTTCACATTGTTAAAATGGGGTTTTGTGAGCACCTGTAGAAAATTCCAAGAAAATATCTTGAAAACTTTCGTTTTTACAGGTCTGTATGTGTGTGTATTTCATACAAAGTGAAACGAAACCGTTCATTATAAAGAAGAAAATTACTTTTAGGGGTCGCCAAACCAGAACGCAAGCTAAAAGGGGGTCGCGGCATGAAAGGGGTTGAGAAACGCTACGTTAGATGAAAGCGTGGACCCATGGATGCCATGTGAGAATTTTTTAAATCGGTGTACCGTGTATTTGAAATTTCATTAGATG
The DNA here is from genome assembly GCA_022664845.1 of Lepisma saccharinum. Taxonomy (NCBI): domain Eukaryota; kingdom Metazoa; phylum Arthropoda; class Insecta; order Zygentoma; family Lepismatidae; genus Lepisma; species Lepisma saccharinum. The sequence continues at coordinate 39,421 of JAGDQP010007227.1, forward strand.
GTAAAAGAGAAGAGCAGCGAGGTTCTACCCATACCAAAGTCTACAAGATGCTGACAGACGTTTTCACATAAAGATAGAGGCGGCGTACGAGGTAACCCTAGTATACGATGTAAACACAAAGCTAGCTAGGATCTTATGTTCCAGTGATATGGGATAAAGGAACAAAATATTATCGAGAATAACAAAGTCAGGATAAGTAACGACCATTAGCAATACATTTCATATTAAATATAAAATAAAAGTACTCTCGTACGACCTATTATTATGTTGATGCATAGATAATTATAGTGACATCATTGACCGGTATTCGCCCCGTAGCAGAGTGTAAGATAGTTTATTTAGGTCGCGTCTCACCTCATGAATATAATACTAGTGTGTGAATAATATTAAGATAACAAAACATACGTAATCTCAGAAACATTCGCTGCAGCAAATTAGATAGCATAGGGTAATTTGATCTTGGGAAACTCACGTAAAGAAAACACTATTTTGTCATACTGAGTTATTATTTATAATTGAAATATTTTCTGTCAATGCACGTGTAATTGCGAAAATATTACGCTGAATGTAACGAACTTTTTATATATCATCCTCAGGTGGAGATCCATCTTTCTATTAGGTATATTTCTAGTTAGATGATAAACGAAACACTGAATATTCAAAAGTGTTCGAAATACTAGTAAGTGGCAGTATTGAGAATATTATTAAGTATTAACAATGATGAAATTTCCGTAGATATACTATGATTCTATGAACGCAACGTCCATGATGAATGTCAGCATTCATACAGATAAAAACAAAGTGCTTTGTTGCTTATAATAAAAGCTGCCAAATTAACGCGTTACAGGCGACGTAATTTCCCATATAATACCAGTCCAAAACCTACATCATCTTACAAACCATATTACATACGTAGAACCAAGGGAACATTTATTCTTATTTATGTCAATTCTGGGGATAAGGCAGATATTGTGTGAGCTTCGAGGGAAGACCGAGATGGAACCTTCAGGTAAGCGAAAGCTACTTTGTCGCCCGATATTGGTTTTGTAACAGTCTATGTGGTATTTTCATATCGATAGTGAGTCTGGGACTATGCAAGGCAGATCCTACATAGAATCACGAAATCGCCAATTGGTACAATCCTCCCAGTACACATTGCGCAACACCGCTTATCACATTTTATTTATTCTTACAGTGCAACGACGGCTTTTTTTTTCTTGTTAAAATAACCTTCATCCTTAAGATTCATCGTGGATATTTCAGTGAGTTCACAAAAATTATTAATTTCATATTACGAGATAAATTTAATAAATGTTCATACAGCAAAGCTATGTTGAACACAGTAACTTATGTATATATTAAGAAGGAAATAATGACAATACTTGAAGAAAGTAATCTTACCCTTGACTCCTATGATGTTATTCTGTTCTCATTTGAAACTTTAGTAGCACTTGCTTGTTGATCTTAACATTGCTGCAATCTAAATGTTGCAGTCTTGCATTTTATATCCACTATTTCTATAATACTTTCAATCCCATTAGTCATCGATCTTCCACTTTTCCTGTTATTTGTGCAGCATCTGTACATATTTAAATATCACAAGAGAAGATGCAGGGATTTCCAATAAACTGCAACAATCACATCTAATAGTATTTACATCCGCAAACTTGAAGTAATGTGGTTAGAGTTTGCCCAACTGTATAAAGATGTATGCACGTATATTCGGCTGGTTTTCTGGGTCTTAACAAAAGGTCAGATCTTTACGAACAATTTCCAAGAAGCAGTGTTGCAATAATTGGAAGGAAAAAGGAAGACAGGGTGATATTTGGCACGTGACTGCACTATATGGTTATAATTTTAATTAATAACAGTCACGACTCCCGATCTTGAGACACGATAAGACTTGAACACAGACACCATAAATCCTTTGAAGGAAACAATTATTTTAAGTTGAGATTCCCCCCAGTTCTCTAAGTAATTTTTTTAACATTCCATTAGTATTATTTCTGATTCTGTATCGTCTGTGTTAAGTTGGGAATTTCTTACTTATACATTTTTCCTGGTTTTAGTGTGTACAGTACAAGGGGCGGTAAAGTATCGTGACTTGATCGTACTCTTTCTTCCTTGTTGAGACTTTTTTGTTGTTGTTATTGTTGTTGGAAACAATAGACCTATATTATGATAGGTGGAGTCAAATGTCAAAATTGAGGATGAATCACAGTCGCTGTGCACTGAAGTGAATCCGTGGAAGATTCTCTCCTTCGAGATTTTCAATAACACTGTCTCCCTAATCCAACTTTATTGAAATTATGAAGTGTTATTCAAGAATTTGGACAATTTCCTTATGAAAGCATACTTGCTTATCCTAAGACCTAGTTTCCACCGTCACCTTTGAAGTATTCTCGCTTCTATTCAAACAATTGCAGCAATCTACCCACGATTGGAAGCATCCCTCAAAGTCTGTTGGGCTTCATATCTTCATAGCTTTCTACGATTCCACCTGGGTATATTCGATGCAGTCAGATTGACATCCTTTTATTCGGAGTTCCATTTGGGAGAAGTGTCTAGTAAGTGGGAGGTAGGGTGGTGGCAACTATTTTGTTGGTAGTTAATTATTATTTGTTCATTGTTAGTTTGAATGAGCGAGGCTGTTCAAGAGATGCTTTACTGCAACTCGTATCATGTTCAATTATTGTCTAGTATTCGTTGGCATATCTCGTCCCCAGTAGCACACAACCGTTGATTAACCGTTATCGGTTGAAAAAAAGTATGTTTAATTTTAAATCATATTTCAACAAAGACTTGATTTGTTGAAAAGATGTTAGTTCAACGTTTATTCAACTGTTTGTTATTTTCAACTATAGTATAGATTTCGTTTCATGGGATTCTTTCTAATTTAATGGAATAAAATGTGTAATTAAATGCTAATTGAATGCCATTAACTATTATTGTGTCCTCTTTTGCATGTTGAAAACACATTGAATTTCAAATCAATATTCCAACGAAAATTTGATTTAATTGGTAGGATGTTAATATGACGTGTTTTGTAACTATTATATTGAAGTGTGCTTTAGATTATCTTTCCAAGTTAATTAACAAAAATTGTGCTTAAAAGCGAATAGAATAAAATTAACTACGTTTCTCATATTCTCATTTGCATGTTGAAAACAGATTGAATTTTAAATATATTTCAACTAACATTTAATTCAGTTAATAGGGCTTTAATGTGAAGTGTTTTTAACTATGACGTAGATTTCGCTTGATATGCGATTTTCTAAGGCGACATATTACACTTATTGAGAAATGAAAATTTAATAGTGCAGCGATGGTCAACGTGTTAAAGAAGGAAAAATACACATAACAAAGAAAGAAGAAAAGTATTGTTTATTTTTACACGATTGTAAACCGACGCGTCTGGAATTGTGGTACTGCGTTCTAGACTGCATGTTACTACAAATGCTGTAAAAGAGTAGTGATTCTCAAGGTGGATCCATAGGCGAGGGGATAAGCCAACGAGCTACCAACGACGAGTGTGGAACGTTCCTACTTCGAACCCCACAGCAGTGGTTGGATAATTTACTGTTGGAAAATTAACATAGTATATCATGATGAAATCAACGAACAAAATGAAACAAAATGTGTGTACTAATAGACAGAAATTTCTGTCTGTTTGGTCAAAAGGAACCAGTTTTCAACTTGTTTCTTCTCAACCTTTATTCAACATCGAATAAACCGTTGAACAGGCGGACATTTCGGTACATTAAAAACGTTAAACTAACGTTTCGGTACTAACGTTTAATCTACGTATTTCCAACGTTTTTGTGCTACTGAGGGTTAGAAAGTTCAATAAATTCATATATATCGTGGACATGTCTTGATGGTTGATTTCATCATTTTTTCTATCATCTTGGAGATCATGAAAGATGATGGTATACTTCAACGTTCGTCATCTCTAACAATTTACCGGCCCCGTTTGAAACGCTTAGGCTGCTCTCACATTCTTTTCATGGCTTAAAAAACTTGGTCACCAACAGTCTCTCTTAATATTCGACGAGTTTATAGGCAGTTTTGTTGAGCTTCAAGCAAAATATAATGCCAAGTCGTTGCTCTTTAACACAAAACTATTTCGACGGTAGCAGAACTAGAAAAAAAGACCTTAACCTGAAAATACTAAACTCAGAAAGACGCCACTTCGCAGACTAGCTCATAGGCGATACACTGCGGGGAAACTATCATTGGTACAACCGGGATATTTAAATTCTCGGATCATTTGAGTAGGCAGCAGTTCGTATTCTGAGCATTACACTATCTTACGCAACAATACATTTTTGTGCAGAACTTCCTTACATAGATGTTTCAAAACAACACAGACAAAACCACCGCACGAGATTCTCGACATAAAAATAAGAAAGAAAAAATGTAGACCTATCGAGTGTGCACAAATGCTTCCTTTCTAGGCTGCTGAAAATGTGGAACAATGAAGTCTAGAACTCGATATTTCCAGCACCGTTAACAATAAAACAGGCAGCATAATACCCTAAAAAAATTCAAATCTGCGCTATCCAAAAATCCATATTCCAAAACTTGGTTGCGCAAGGGATTCACCATAAACAGGAGTAATGTGGTTGCATTACAAATAAGGGTAATGTATTAGAATACAAATTTCGGAAAGCAAACTTTCACCATAACTGTACACCAAATTTGGGCAGGCATTTGGTATATTCTTAATACATACGATGATATCAATGCTGCAATTGACAAATTTTACAGCATCATTTACAAAATATTTGACAAATGTATTCCACCAAAGAAACAATCAAAAAGCAGTTATCCCTATTGGTTTACCCTGGATATTATTAAAAAAATAAAAACAAAATCACGTCATCATAAGAAATGTAGGCAAGGGTTGGGGATTTAGATTATCATAAGAGCTAGCTTTACAGATTAAGAACTGAACTCAAGCGAGAAATTAGGAATGCTTATAATGGGTAGATAGCAACTTCTGAAGCGGCAATGCACTCTAATCCCTGTGCGCTGTGGAGTTTCGTAAACAGCAGAACTCGGCACCTTAATACAAGCTTCTTACTGAATAATAATTGTGAGTTAACTAGCAATTCAGAAATAGCAAATGCGTTCGCCAGCTACTTTCAATCAACATAAAGTTGCGGAAATGCACAGTCCACTACACGTTTTAGTAACGGAACGTATCTTGCGGGTAATATCTTAGATGAGTTTTCTCTTTCAACCACACAGGTAGAAGAAATCGATAAAGCCATCAAACGTCTAAAATCCAAGAAATCTATGGGATTGGATGGCATACCCCATCCTATCGTAATAGGATGCAATGAGCATTTTGTGTTGCCTCTCTATATTTTGTTTAATTTGGCTATCAAAACCTTTGTATTTCCTGACAACTGGAAAATAATGAAGGTGTGCCCCATCCCTAAAGCTGGTAGAAACAGAGATGTGAGTAATTACAGACCGATGGCTATTATAATGCCTTTGCAAAACTGTTTGAATCTATTTTGTATCAACGCATCTATAACCGTGTCAGGCCGATCATCACGGAATTTCAACATGACTTTATTAAAGAAAGGTCTACAGTAACGAATCTTACCCTAATAACACATTTCAATGCTCGGACACTTGACAGAGGAGATCAAGTTGATGTTATTTATATAGACTTCTCTAAGGCATTTGATAAGATCAATCACGGAATTCTATTACAAAAGTTAAATCAATGGAATTTTACTTCGCAACTAATCAGACTTTTCTCATCATACTTAGAAAACAGAAGAAAAGTGGTAATCTATAAGGGGTACAAAGTTACTGAATATACTCAATTATCAAGAGTACCACGTGGTTCAAATCTGAGTCACTTGCTTTTCATTTTATTTATAAATGATCTGCCTAAAAATTGAGAGTGTTCAAGCGAGAATCTTGAGGTATTTAACGTACAAGGGAACAGGACTTTATTCCCGGAGAGAAAATATGTACTCACTAAATGTTAATTTCAGTTTTATGAGCCTTAAACATAGAAGAATACTGCAAGGTATGCTATTCCTCTATTTAACCCTGCGATACTCGTGCAAAAATTTGTAACACATGCCAGTGTAGCCCACTTTTCCTCCTCCTCTCTGCACAGTGAATTATTTGCGAGGTTAAACAACTATCTTTGAATGTTCAATAAGTGTTTTTGAACTGGTTTACGTACAATTCGTGTAAACTTTGCAGTTACATGTGTGTGTTTTTTATAAGTTAATAATGCACATTTTGGAAGTTTACACGGTTAAAGAAACCCTAAATTCAAAGATCAAGATTGTATTTTTGGACAGTAGTTCTAAATCATTTTCTTCTTATTTCAGGCACTTGTTTATAATTAACTCTGTACTATAAAGTTATTGCTTATAAATTATACATGGCTCAAATAATAAGAAAACAATATCCTTTCTCAGTGAGATTTTTGCTTGTGTCCTATTTTCTCTCACAGAGGACACCAATTGTAATGATTATTAGCATTTCCATACTCATCATGGATAAAAAAGGTGTTGTGTAGATTTCTGACTAACCCATTCATTCTCTGCACACCAAGGTTAAACGATGAGGGAATTTTTTTTTCCTTCAACATGCACAATTGTTTCGTGATCACTTTTCTCTAACCTTGCCACCATATAAAACCGTCCCACCTTGTTATATTGTTCCGAATCCTGAAGTATTTCCTCTTTGATTCCGAGTAGTTCTGTGGCACGTTTTCTTAACGTCAGTCACTGGAATGATTTCTTGGGTAGAACGTCTGGCAATTTTAAAGTTTTATGAGATTCGATGTAGTTGTTTGCAGATAATCTTCTCTTTGTATTCTTTTGTCTGAAGACTTGCAGAGAGTAATCATATTCTGAGACTGATAACGAATATATTGAAGTGGATTATGTTTTCCCCATTTAGAATTATCATTCGCACATTAAAATTCGTAATTAGCAACCCTATTTTCGGCCCACGAAGATTGTACATTACAAGTATCATTTATCTGTTTCAGTCGGACAACTACTTCCTCTATATCACAAACCTTAACGTCTTCAGAAGTTAAACCTGTTTCATCATCATCACGATCGCCTTCCACAAGATTATCATCATCATAACCTCGTCTAACCAGTGAATAATTTCTTGATTGTCACATAAACCGGTTGCAGAATAAATAGCAGGTTCAGTACAAATCGTGACGCTGTTACTCGCACGGGCTACAAGTGTAGCCCAACTTACTTCAGCAGCAAATAATAGGCTAAATTTTACATGTTGAAGTGAAAACACAAACTGAAACGCGAGAATGCAACCTGAAAGAAAAGTCCTACAGGCTACAACCTTTTATTCCTAAAATGTATTGTTTAGGAACTAGAAACAAACAGCTTGGCTACACCTGTAGCCTGCGCAACTAACAGAAGGTTAATAACGAAATAGATTGTCCTGAAAGTTCGAGTTCCAAAAGGTAAAACTCGCGTCAAAAATTATGATCCTTTTCATACGAATCCTAAAATAAGCCTAAAACGAATATAATAAGGAAGTCACCAATATGGAGGATTAGTGCAGCCTATAACGCTGTAAGTAAATCGGCGACAGAAATTGATGTAAATACCACCAATATAAAGAAGTTCAAACTGTGTGTAGTAGAAACGTTTCACAAGTTGTAAGGTGTCTTAATCTAATTTTTGTATTTTTTCCTCTTTTTGACACTGTTACTGCATATATGTATCTGTTGTGTTCTGTCAATAAATAAAATAAAATAAAATACACACCTTTCAACGAATGTGTGTGTATTTGTTATCAATAGAGTAAATTTTTATGTAATACCATATTGCAAAATATGTACATAAATATGTAACAAAAACTAATGAAATGCGTAGAATAAGATGTAATTAAGGTAAAAATACGTGATATCAAATATATAAAATATGTACTGTAGGGATAACATTTACTTTTTTTTTTATCTTTTCATATACAAAACGGTGATCCAATAAATGAAGATTTTCACAATTGAAATTACTAACACTTTGATGTACCGTATTCTGTCATATTTCTATGTACTTTATGTAAAGTATTCCGTATTTATTGCAGCGATAAACATTTACTTTCGTTTATCTTTACATAGATACAACGGTGATTTAATGAATGATTAATAATTCAGATCACTAACACATTTATGCATTATCAGGAATTTTGCCATATTTTCTACGGTCGTAGATTGCCGCCTGTCAGAAAGGATATACGCGTACTTGTATGATGAAAACGACCTTTCCACGTCGCAAGGTATCACTGGCGCAAGTGGTCCTGTCGTCATGGTTATTTCGAACTATATTTTCTCCAGAGAATGTCTAGAAATCCCCTACTTCCTTTAAGGGAAATCATTTTCACAATTATGGAATATGAATTCTCGGATACATCAGGTTTGAAATGCATGCCGTCTTAGTTCTACTGTTCATGATATTGCAAATATTAACCTCTAGAGTTCATTTTCCCACATTTTTGGCAGCCCATAGCGCCGAAATGGAGCATTTGTGCACTCTCAATGGTCTATACTTATTTCTTATTTCGTATAAGAAATTTCGTGAGGTAGTTTTATCGGTATTGTTTTGCAACATCCTGTAGAATAAGTCATTTCTGCTGAGAAATCTACCTTTTGACGGGGGGAAGAACATGATCGACGAACTGTCAGTTGGGACTAACTTTCGTACTCTGAGTGTACCTCCTGACCACGCTTCTGAAAGAAACACTGGCAACCAAGTACATATCTAGAAGTTGATTTTGGGACGGTTAAAGTTTTGGACCGACTCACGGATCTATGCTTGGTCTGGGTCTTACCGGATTTCGACTCTGTGTCCTGGAGAGCAAAACAGTTTTTAATTATTTCCTTGCGTTAGATCAGAGTTTCTTTCATGAGCGACCGAGACCGGAGACCCAGAACATGAAAATTAAGACGCCGAAAAAAATTCCCAGATCGTTAAGCTCCCAAGATCCGGTCAATCGTGCCATTCGAGTCAAGTTTCGGACCGAGACTCGGGTCACGAAAAGTGACTCGTTGTCATCTTTGTTTAGGGAGGAGTGCACGGGCATCCGGGTGGGTCAACGGAATGTATATATGAAATATTTATAATTGCACCCAAACTTATACTGATTCTGTATAACACTCCGGACCTCCTAAGTACGTCTTTGCTGGCAACAGTCTAGCGGTTATTTCAAAGCGAAAATATAGCATGTGCTTACTTGAACGGAATCAAAAGAACATGAAAACCCCAGTATACTTAGCATAGGAAGTAACAGAGCAAAATGCTCTAACAATCCTTAACCTTGAGTCTACACACCCAGGAAGGAAAACATTTCGTCAACAAAAAGTTGCACAAGGAAGATATGCATTGGGATAAGATGTACAGTGTTTCTCAAAAGGCCAAAAGTCATTATAAAGAAAGATATAGTGTTTGTTGATCTGAAATGGTGGGGGAAATTATCAGTTTAACTCTAAAATTTGCAGGTCCTCTTCAATCGCTTCATGTTCTCCAGTTGTGCCACTCCTAGATCTCAGTAACTACAAGCCCGACATAAATAAGCAATTCACCATTGGATTCGTCATGATCCAAAACGGTGTGGAATTCCATCACTTAGACTCTAAAGCTGGCAAATCCTTTTCAATAGCTTAGTATTCTCCATCTCTATGTTTCTTTGCCCCCTAGATCTTCGAGCTACAAGTCAAACGGGGATGACTCATACACCATTGGATTCGTCATAGTCTGAAACGGTGGGGAAAATTATAACTTTCACTCTAAAATTGGCAGGTCCTTTTCATCGCCTAGTATTCTCCATTTGTGCCCCTCCTAGATCTCACAAGTAGAGTACCCGAAATGAGGACTCGAGTTGCTCATCAAGTGATACCTTAAATTGAAGCTAGTGACGAATATAGTACACTTGTGAAATCCTAGCTGCAGAGCTCCAGTAATAAAGTTATGGCGGGTCAAAGTTCAAATAGAAAGCGAATTTAGCTGCTTGTGATCCCGATGGTAATACGTAGTACGTTGCTCCTAATTAATGTAATGTGTAGAATGATATCCCTCTCTCTGCCTGATATCCCGCTTTCTTTTATTCTTGTATGAATGTCCTTGTGCATGTTTGCTCCTGTTATTGATGTCAATAAAAGGTATTTTTTCTTTTCGTTCCAGAAAATGGAATCAGGTGCTATCGTTCATGCTCTGTATGAGAAATATGGATTTGTTAATAGGAGAATGAATAGGTATGAAGATTCATTGTACAAACAAATAGTGGAGATACTTGAGGACAAGATGGAAATCATAGAAAAAGTTAGAACTCTTGGATTTGCTGGTGACAGTGATGAAAGCGATGATGGAGAGACTACGGTGATGACGTCTTTGATGAGGAAATGCCAAGTACATCGCAAGGTTCTCAAACACATCAAGAGTCTCCGACACCTATAGCTTCTTCAGGTGAAGAATATCAGCCTTCGCCAAAAAAACAAAAACACATCTTGGACGATGATTATAAAGCAGCAGCTTACATGTTTTGGACACACAATGAGAATCCGGAAAAGAAACGAAGGAAATTTTCATGTCAAGTCACAGTATAGATTAATTCAATCGAAAAACATCCTCTTTGAATATGAGAAAAAAAAGGCAAAAACCCAGTTATAAATTCAAAGAAATGGTCGAGAGATGTGGGATTATACACGACAGGACTCTTCGCTTTTGGGCTCTTCAGATAAGAGCTAGATCCGGATAATACTCTACAATTCAAGGCATCTCGTCACTGGCTGTCTAATTTTAAAAAGATAAATAATATCGTCAGTCGTTCTATCACGCATAGTGTTAGCAAAACGTGGAAATTAAAAGAGGCTGAATTAAATCACTTAGCTATGACATTTATTACGTCCATGAAAGAACTTATGTTACTAGAAGACCTGAATCCTCGTCAAGTATTAAATGCTGATCAAAGTCGATTTGACAAGGAACTCCATGCATACAGGACTCATAGGACTAAAGGTACGGTGGTTGTAAGAGGTGCATTTGGATCAGTCAGTGCTACTGCTCATTCATATATGATCATGCCGGTTATTTCCATGGATGGTGAAATATTGCGTCCGATGTACGTTCTTGTATCCGAATCCAGTGGTCAATTTCCAGGAAATAAGCAAAAAGATCCCGATAACAGCCCCATCCAGGAAAGACTGCAAACATGAACAAAAGTGATTTAAAAGAGTTTTATTCTGTATTCTGGAATAGCCTGCCTGCCGATCGTGATAAAGTCTTGCTTTTGCTGGATTCATGGAGTGCAAATAAGGATGATAACGTATCAAATGAATTATGCCCTAATCATATATAACACTGTTCAAACGTTTAAATCCTGGTGGTTGCACTGGTTTCATCCAACCACTTGATGTTTACTTCTTACGCCCATATAAATCATTTATCAGGTTCATTACTGACACAGTTATCGCTTCCTCGGAAATTAATCTCTGGCATCGGGATAACATTTTACGAATGCAGTCCTTCACTCTCTTCCAATTCAGCGCCTCACGATTTCGCAACATGATCAGGTTTGCGTTTTAAAAAAGCGGCTACTTGGATGAGGGACCTCATGTGAGAACATCTCTTTTGTCAAGTGTGCTCATTGTGAGCAAAGTATCTGCTTATCACACGCCTTCATTGACGACTTACATATTGACTGTATCAATGTGTAGTACTTTGTACGTGCCTTTTTCCTTCACATGAATCGCATTTCAATTCAAAACCATGTCCTTCTGACTTTTGTTCTGCCTTTCGTTGTGACTTGTTTCAATACAATTCGCTTTCTCTTTGAACTTTGACCCGCCATAACCTTTTTATTTCTGGAGCTCTGCAGCTAGGATTTCACAGGTGTACTATACTCGTCACTAGCTTCAATTTAAGGTATCACTTGATGAGCAACTCAAGTCCTCACTTCGGGTACTTTACTTGTCAGTAGCTACAAGTCCGAAAGAGATGAGCCATACAACGCTGGATTTGATATCTCAAACGGTGGAGAAAATTATGGCTTTGACTATAACACTAGGTCCTCTGCAATCACTTAGTATTCTCAATTTGTGCCCCTCCTCAGTAGCTACAAATCCGATAGAGTTACGCCATATACCGTTGGATTTGTCATTGCTTGAAGTGGTGGAGAAAATTATGAGTTTGACACTACAACTGGCAGGCCCTTTTTAATCGTTTAGTATACTCCATTTGTGCTCCTCCTAGATCTCAGTAACTGCGAATCTGACAGAGATGGGCCATAAAACGTTGGATTTGCCATGATCTCAAACGGTGGGGAAAACAACTGATTCTTAAACTGGCAGGTCCTTTTCTATTGCTTAGTATTCTGCATTTGTTCCCCGTCTTAGATCTCAGTAACAAGTTCGACAAAGATGAGCCACACACCGTTGGATTAGTCATCGTCTGAACCGGTGGGAAAATTATAAATTTGACGCTAAAACTGGCAAACCCTTGGCAATTGCTTAGTAGTCTCCATTTGTCCTCTTAGATCTTACAAGCAAACATATTGATGGGGCAAAAATATATATAGAGTGTCAAAGTATGTGCACATGCAAATTTTGGCCAGTCGAGAGCAATTACTTTGGGAGATATCGAGGATATAAAAGTCAAATTCTGTCTTTGGAAAGTGATAAGGAAGTGTAGAAATATCCTTATACTCTTAACTTGGTGAAAGAAATGGAAGTCAAATACACAGTAATGGGTGGAAGGTGTTACCTGTTGGAGGATATGTTGTTCATGGCAGCAATCTTGAAGTCCGCCATTTTGAATCTCGATTGATTTTCTTAAATAGAAAGGGGGTCGTGTAATATGTCATTTTAGGCTAGAATTTCACTAAAAATACGTTTGTGAAGTAAGTTTTGCCATAAATGTATTATTGTGAGAAGTGAGGGCATATGGCACTAGGTTGGGTTAATGATGCAATAGCCTGGAAACACTCATTTCGTTTTGAAATAACAAAAGAAATGAAACCGAAATACATACAAATTGTTCCTACGTATCCTATGTATATGGATTTGTATTTATTTTCTTTTAATTTATTCCGTTATTTCAAAACGAAATGGGTGTTTTCAGGCTATTGAATCATTACCCGTAAAGAATTGATATATTACACTCTCTCACACAATAATACATTTATGGCAAAACACTTCATAAACGTATTTCTAATGAAATTTTAACCCGGAATGACACATTACACGACCCCCTTCCTATTTAAGAAAATCAATCAAGATTCAATAAGGCGGACTTCAAGATGGCAGCCATGAACAACATAGCCTCCAACAGGTAGCGCCTTTCACCCAGTACCCATTACTGTGTATTTGCCTTCCCTTTCTTTCACCAATTGAAGAATGTAAGGATATTTCCACACTTCCTTATCACTTTCCACAGACAGAATTTGACTTTTATATGCCGATCGGGTAGCCGTGCGGTCTAAGGCGTTAGGCCAACGACCTGAAGGTCCCGGGTCCCGGCAGGGGCATAGGTGTCTTTTAACTCGAACGTGACGAATTATCGTGACGGGCCGAAGTCACCAGTTACTAGACTGGCCCATATAAAATAAAAGTTTACCAAAGTTTCCTAGAAAACAAAAAGTTTACCAACGTTTGACTTTTATGATCATCGATATCTCCCAAAGTAATTGCGCTCGAGTGTCCAAAATTTGCATGTGGACATAATTTGACATTTTAATCATGACGGAAGAAAGGAATATTTAATTCTCTTCTGCTCCATCAGTATGTTTCCTTGTTAGTAACTATATCTAACACAGAGATGAATCATACACTGCTGGTCTTGTTATGATCTGAAACGGTGAGGAAAACTATGACTCTTTCTTTTTGGATAATGTTAAAAACATTGAATTTACATGGGGGGGGGACCTTTGGTTTTGTCTTAAATAAAATTTATTAAGAGGGCTTCTCGCTCCAACCCCCCCATTTTTATCATTTTTTCAAAATATTTCAAAAACTAAGAGTACTGTACTTAAAAATGTAAGTTCATAGCGCACTAGAACTTACAAATTGTTATTAAATACAATGGACAGTGATTTCGAAATCCTGTCCATTGATGAGTGATACGTTTTCAAAAATTATGACGTCATTATTTAATTGAAGTCTCGGCACTCACCAATCGACAAGATTTCGAGATCGCTGTCAATTGTATTTCATAGTAATTTGTAAGTTCTAGTGTGCTACGAACTTACATTTTTTATGGTACTCTTAGTTTTTTTAAAAATATTTTGAAAAATGTTAAAAAAAATGGGGTGGGCTGGAGCGAGGAGCCCTCTTAATGTAATTTGAATGCAGACTTTGCAATCATAGAAACTATCTACCTTGATATGCTGTAACAACTGAGGAGATCATTCACAAAACGTGATAAGCCACATAAATAAATGTGTGCTTGCATTCATTTGATATCTATAAACTGATGCAACACTTTAGAGTCAATCCAGCAACGAACAATGGTAGATAAGACTGATCGTCGGGTGTCAGGCGAATGCAAGAGAGTAGTAAGCACACATTTATTTTTTGTGTGAATAACCCTCCTTCAACATTGACCCCTTAGTTTATTGAATCCAACTTGAGGAGGATGGCAATCTCGGAACAGCCGTTTTTCAGGAGAATGGTGCACTACGTCATTAGGCAATGTAAAAATCTGTTCATAAGTAAAACGTTTTTTTTTTTCCCAAATTAGCAGATTGGACGTGGAGGGCCTTAAAAACTGGTTTACGATCTCCTGATTTAACACTGTCATATTGTTTTGTGTGAGACTTTGCTGAGTAGAACATGTAGGCCTACAGGGGAGGAATAGAAGACACTTGATTTGAAAATTGTGTTAGTGGAGAAATGGTAGGGCCTATTAAAAAAAACTTTTTGTAAACTTTATTTTTATATGGGCCAATCGCGATTAACTTTGGACTTCGGCTAGTCACGATTAGTCATTAAAATCCACACCTATGCCCCTTCCGGGACTCGAACGCGGGACCTTCGAGTCATTGTCTTACCGCCGTAGACCACACGGGTACCCTGGCGGTAATTTTTTTTCAAAATCTTTATCGAGCAACGTGGCTACCCTAAGGACCGGGCAACAGTGTAAACAAGCTCATATGGACCAGACACGTTATTCCAGTCCTACCTTTACCGCCCCCCAAAAAATAGTTTTTGAGAATAAGTTTCGAAAATACACGTAATAATTGAACTCTTAAAAGTGTTTCGCAACGTCATTTGCTACTTTGAAATCCGTAGTGCACATCACGAATTTAATATCGAAATCGATATTACAGAACTGAAGTGAGATTTGTAACATTTTCTGTTTAAACGGATGAAATGTGTGTTGTATGTTTATATTAGTTAAATGTTATCTAAATGCTTCTACGGGACACTCGCTAACTCTGTTGGAAGAGCGTTGGCTTAGCATGTGGCCGTCCTAGCCCAGATTTTTTCAGATTTTTGACAGGCACATACCAGGATGACACCTTTAAACTAAGCTCAGGTAGACTTTCTTCCTACATCCCCTTCTAACACTGAGCCAAAGATGCCTAAGACTATATACAATTGAATTCAGTGTAAAAGTTCCTAGTACGCTGAATAGAAAATGACTTCTAAAAAGTCCTGTATTAAGGTCTGATAGAAAAAAAGGAAAATATATCTTTGTAGCTATAAATCCAGTGTTTAAAGTGAGCAGAAACGCTGTAGCGGTAAGAAATACGTGTTCCTGTAAGAATAATTTGTGGGCCATGCGTGTCACTTCGAATAGTAAGAATTACAAATAACTTAACTGTAATTGTTCTTCATTACATTTCATGTGAAAATATTTTCCAGAAAAACTGACGAAAGTAGGCCTACATCAGTTTCCGAAACATCAACATTGATAATATATGTAAGAGTCTGCCTAGATGACAAACTATAAGTAATCACATTTTTTTCGGAAATTGTAGAACTCTTAGAAATAACTACTGAGGATTGTTGAAGGGGTATTAAATACCTTGGGAAAAATGACGTCAGCAAATGTTAGTTGGCAAAACCCTGGATGGGAGAGTGTACAAACAAATATAGTGCCACTTTAGACTCAAGTGGCCCACCTGGTAGCCCTATAGGTTGGGGCGCTAAGCCAGCGACTCGAAGGTCACGGGTTCGAATCCCGGCTGGGGCATGAATGTGAATTTTTACTAGCATAGCATTCATAATCGTGACGGGCCGAAGTCAAAGTTGCTAAAACAAATGGACCATACAAAATAAAGTTTACAAAGTTTTTTTTAGACTCAAGTGCTGGCGTCTGCCATGTTGTTAAAACATTTTCCAGATTTAATCACATGGTATTGTATTAGCCATCGTTTGGAACCTGTGGTGATGCGACTGAATCAACAGCAGGTGTAAACCCATTTTTTTTTAAATTTATGTAGGCACCTTACAGCCAATCCCCAAGAAACCAGTGTCAGCTAGAAACACGTGCTGTCCAGTATGAAATTATATTGAAACATAATGGTAGGATACTGTCAGTTAATTATTGAGTTGCGTCCAGTGTCTGCGGTATAGAATGACTCAGGCGTTGCATTCATATTTTCTTGCAGTTTTAGTGAATACGTCTAGAGATTGAAAATGATGACTACAATTCAATATAAAAACTACTGTAGAAGAATGTTTTGTGTTACAATGACACTTGTAACCAAATTTACTAAGCAAGAACTAAAAATTATTTTCTAACTGTAGTATCATGTAATGAATTTAAAGGAAATGGTTTTAATGAGATTTACAATGATCTGTATGAATTAATTTGCTATCATACCACTCAGATACAATGTGAATTATCTATATCCTGTAGTTACCATCTTTAAAAATATGAATGTAGAGTTGAATAGTAATGACTATTATAATTATTGAGTTTTTGGAATAAAGGCGTATAGAAATGCTACAAAAATTGCAATAATGATTTTTTTTGTATATAAATAATAATACCGTTCCGGTAAGAACTTTCATTCACTGTATAAATCACTGCAGAAACAAACAAAAGAACAATTTATAACAGGAAGATCAATATAAAAAAAACAGTAAAAATAGTCATAAGACTCACAATCTGTTGCAGGGGGCATATGTGTTGATTTTCATCAAATCTTTTTCATCAGAATCCTCAAAGTATTTGCTTTCCGCTCGCCCTAATCACTTTATTTCAATTCTCTCTCATATTTTGACTTAGTCATTAGACCTTCATTCTCAGACATGGATCTCAACCTCATTCACCGTCAAGACCTCGCTTAAACCAATTTTTGCACGGTGAAAGTTAAAGTATATTTAGGTAAGATCAATGTTCATGACAGCCGCCCTCAGTAGATAGTACACCTGTGAAGGGTGAACACTTCACAATCACACAATATAGGAAATTTAAGATAACTTCTCTACATTTGAATGTTTAAGGCCTGTAGGCAACTTTGACTCAGGCCGGATGGATGACGGAAGAATTGGTGGAATGAAGAAAGTAGAGGAAACGGGAGAACCCCGAGAAAACCCACGAACACGAGGTTTGTCTACCAGAAAACCCACATGGCACTAGCAGGGATTGAACATAGGATCCCAAGCATCAGAGGTGAGCGCTCTACCACTGAGCCACCGCGGCCTCATTTCTTTGCATTTCTCAGCTACATTGGGCAAGAACATGGACATTATTCTAGCTAAATCAGAACACTTAACGAATAGAATTACTCTAGTTAATGTGGATGGAGTTTACCTCATTCTTACTGACTTCTGCACGATATTGAGAAACTTGATGGACTCAACCCCAAAGTTATATTTGCGATTACCCAAAAACTCGTACTACCCACATTAAAGTTCCGTGAAAATAAAAAATAACTTCATTTACATTTTTAAAACGTTGTCCCTCTTCCCCCAAACATGTCAAGTTGATCACTTCTTGTATACTCTACCCCTTTCGATCACTGTTACAACACTTTCTGTACAACTTTACACACAATTTACTCCTGTTCATGTAATACACTTGGATGATATTTCAGAAAACAAAGCCGGAACCGAGGGCTGAGTGGATGAAATCCTCCCAACCATTCCTACTACAAATCTAACGCTGTGTTTATTATCTGATGCTACAGACAATCTTTATTCATAACATCGAGGATGGAGGAGAATAGCAGTTCTGATCAGTCAGTCTGTTCTGCTGTGACTGAGGAATACCATACAAAATATGTTAAAATGGCCGACTCGAGCGCAGTTCGAACAATATTGATTGTCACACTTCATCATCACTAGAAGTTTGAATTTAAGTTTTTAGGCCTTGAGCTAACTCTGCCTCAGGCCGTATGGCTGATGATTGCTAGAATGAAGAATGTGGGAGGAAACGGGAGAACCCCGAGCACATGGTTTTTGTCCATCACAAAACCCACATGGAACAAACAGGGATCGATCGGACGACCTCAAGCACCAGAGATGAGAACTCTTTCATTGAGCCACCATAGCTCCTTCGTCGCTAGACTACGTAGGGTCACGGCACCAGTTTACAGCCACTACAGTTTTGAAAGTAAATAAATAAGGCGTCTGATGTTTGACTCGCTCAGCTCATGTCTTTTGTCAATCATTTCGATGTTCAGAAGTAATCTGCGTTCTCATTAGCCGTTTCAAATTTTGTGAGACACAGTTATGAAGTTGTGAACACACAAATTCAGCCTCGATTGTGTGCATCGTTAGTAGAAAGAGAAGTTCAGGTATGAATCGGTGATTATTTTAAAAAATAATATAGACAGATAAAAATACCCATGTTGAAAGAGGAAACATTGGTAGCAGAAACAAATTGATATATATTTGTTGATTACTTTGGCACTTATTGCGTGGCTGTATTACTGGATGAAAAATTTGGCGTGAAGCCAGTAACTGGCTATTATGGCTGTTAACTGGACCCAGTGTTAATTACGAATGGCACCAGTTTCCGGCCACCGGCAAAAAGTACAGTAGAATGGGGCAAAGTAGACCAGTTTCCAACTTTCAATCGTTCTTCTAACTTTAATGATTTGTTTTACATCATGATGATGAGTGTTCATCCCGAAGCCAGATCCTGACCTGAAGGTCCCATGCAGGTAAACTGATGGTGGTTTTCCATTGCCTTCCACCGGATGAAAATGATGTCATAAGGACGGAATTTACAGTTTAATGTAAGTGTAACCATCTGTGTCCCGAACTTGAATCAACCCCGGGACCCATTGATTACAAGGCAGAGTCTCTTAACACCGATCCAGGGATTCCGCCAGGTTTTTCAGGTTGGGGGGTGGAGTTTTGGATGGTTTCTATCGATTTTTGACGACAAAAAATTTAAAGTTGGGAGGTCTCGAGGATTTGGGGGTGACGGCCTCCACAGGGGAGGGTCTGGCGGAATCACTGCACTGACTAACAGATTTAGAATTATCCCTAGTACTGCTTGCAGTACGTAACGAAGGCTTTTTATTTTACAGCATTAAAAGGTGCCTGTTTTTCTTGACTCTTTTGCCTGCTTGTAACACTTACGAGCGATGCTTTTGTTTGTTAGAACATTGTTAACAAACACAATTTAATATGTTTTGAATACCTAGAATGTGGTCTCTTGTTATATTTTCTGTTATTTATGTTAAACGTTTAGAATAAGTCTGACTAGTGTGGCCGGAAACTGGGACTTAACGGGCAGTTACTGGTAGTGTGTGGCTGGAAACTGGTGTGGTTTTTTTTTTTTTTGCTATATGCTCATATTTATATTTCTTACGCTTTTTCCTTTTATACAGCGGTAGTACACGACCTAAAGTCCAAGGTATGCATTTACTTAACTGTTTTCCTTCATATTTTTTGTGCATATTTACACACCACTAAAGTCAGAATTTCGCTTAAGTGGCTGGAAGCTGGTGCCGTGACTCTAGCCCAGATCTGAATAGGATATAATTCAGTACCAACATTTAGCTTACTCAATAGCTTATTTATTTACACTTATAGACCTTCACATAACTGTGGCCTAGGCCTCTCACATACCGGAGGGATTACATCCCTGGGTGAGCACTATTCTTGGAAAAGTTAGGCCTTATAGTATCATAACGTCATTCGCCAACTGAAACTTAGGGAAATCATGGAAAATTTCAGTCAGCACAGCCCCCAATACAATTTGAATCTGTCTTCCCCCACGGTGACGATTCGATGTTCGAGACTGTAACCATTGGGCAAGGAGAATAAGTAGGTATAAGCTTATCAATTTACCACTGCCGTAGAACGTATATTCCACATAATGGGAAGTTTCATGTTTATAAGTGCAAACATTCCTAAGTAAAGATGTGATATCTTTTATTCACCCTTTTAAATTAATGCGAAATACTCGTATAGTTCAATTAAGAGAACACCGCTATTCGTCAACATTGGAACATAATGAACAATATTCGAAGCTTCAGTAAATATATAGACAAATACACATGCAACTTAGTTATTTGCAATTAAACTTAATGATCGCATTTAATTTTTGAAAGTAGCATGAACACATGAAACTGTTGCTGAAACTTCTTTTTATGTAGTCTGAAAATGACTTACCTTCCCCTGCGGCTGAATCTTGACTGCCGTAATTAATTACTTTTCGCAGACTTCTGGTACGCTTTCTTGGAAAAGTTGAGTCACAAAGATGATGTTTTCGTTCATACACACACGATAGAGAGAGTGACACACGTCGAATACAATGAGTGCGTCTGTGTATGAGTGTGTTTATGATTATATCAAGCGGGGTTCCCTCTACCAGTCATATAGCTCCTACGACTAATATCCTTCAAGATCCTTGATTAAGCAAGCCACGCCTCTAACTTCCGTCCTAATTCTTATATATATCGTCTGTAATACATAAAAACCACAAGATAGAGCGTCTAAGTGGTATATCAGACCTTGACACAACACGTTTTCGAGAACACTCAATCCATGCACCTGAATGTGCCACGATTATCTTTCCAGTTAGATTTTTTGTGTGTGTCTATGTTGTGTATACCTGTTTTTTGTCTCTCTCTTAATTACTTTTACTCTACTACTAGACGAGCTTGAATGAAATGGATTGCATCAGGTTGGAGTAAGAATCATAGTAATTTCACAGGTACACGTGACCAACAAGTTTTGAAATTACTCTGAGAATTGCTTCCTGAGGAATATACAGTAAATTATGTTACATTGAAAGTGAGAGACGGCACTTAACCAGCCAGGCAGTGCCGACTCAACAAACACATGAGATAATTCGTTTTCATTTATCTACACGTTTGACCTTTCTCCTTTTTTGCTTTAAAGTGTAATTTGTTTTATAACAGGTCAAGTTCAGTAGTAGAATACACTTGCAGAGAAAACCAAAAAGGATGGGCCATTTTAGATGAATATAATGATGATGATTGAAGCAGGTGAAGGCCCCTGGCCAAGCTGAATTTATAATGGTTGGCAACTGCCTTCAGTCGTATGGAGATGACCCATTAAGACCTATAGTTTTTAAGTGGGAACTCTGAAACCCCACCAGGTAAGCCTGGTAAACGTCCTGTAAAGAAACGGGACAGTCTGGTTGCGATTCATAGTGTCCTGTCTCCTTGTCATAATTGTCAGGTTGTTACAACTCCCGTATTTCCGTGCCACTGTATAAGGTTCATTTTCCTCCAAGTGTCTGTGACGTGTGATTCAAAGTTGCGGACGTGGCCTATTCCCAGTCTGTGATTAAATATCACTGCGATCTTCGTGTTTAGGAAAGCAGTGAAAGGCTGAGGATTTGGCCGCGGCAGTCATTGATCTTCTTGGGGAGCCTCTGGACAGTCTATACTGTTAATCATGTAGCATTAAAATCGCATTGCATTGTATTTATAATGATTATAGGTCAAAAGTGAATGAGGGCAGTTTGAACTGGTAGCTTTCAACTACGTTCTTAATTAAACAAGAAAGTTTAATTCTTATAACTTGTGAAAGACTTAAAAGCGACATACTCATACTTTAGGAACAGGCTTTGTCCCGGAAGTGTTTAACAATCCCTTACGAAAGCAACCGCTCTTTGTACTTATTTCTTTACTTATCTACTTTCATATCCAAGTTCAGGGCCGAACCCAGAAAGAATGACGCCCTCACATCAAAGCTCTTAATTTCTATTCATGTTCACCCACACTACACAAGAGACATTAGTCTAGAGTGCATTAGAGCTTTTTTTTTCTTTAAAAAAAAAAACATGGTACCGTGACGGAGGTTACTCGACGATCGTAGAAATGATCCGTCCTCTTGCTCTGTTCACGTTGTTGATGACTTGATGAGCCTCTTTGAGCTAACAAATCAATGATCTTCCCTCGTCTCCAAAAGAGAAAATTGAATTTGAACAGAAAATAATTGAAAAGGAAGAACAATATCTTCGATCGTTATGGCGTCTCATCAGATCAGTGCAATGTACAGTCAGGGAAGTTTGAGTACTGCGGGAGTCTAGGAACTATTTAGTCTATGCCCTAGCAGCACAGAATATTGGCCAAATACTGGGCCAGTTACGGCCAATATCGATCAAGGTTGGCTCAGTATTGGACCGATATCTTGTGCTACTGGGGTGGTCTAGCACTTGGTATCTACACTTAGTTCTTACAAAGTGTATTTAACTTATATTTATGGACTAGACTGACACCCTTTAGGCTAAGCCTGCCACCTACCGTCCCTTAGACATGTCGCTGTTTAACCATATTTACCTGATTGGCTCATAAATATAATTTAAATAATAATAATAATAATAACTAAATGCTATCCTTTATTCAATTCCTGTAGCACTAACACAGGCGCGTCACCTTCGGAATAAATAAGAACAAAATGTGTAAAGGTACTTACTTCTGAGACTGTGCGGGGGCACTGCTTGCACTACCCTAATAAATAGAGCCTAGTAAATAGTACCCAGCCCTCTGTTTTAGCACATTCTGTTTGCATGGTCACAGATTCAAGTCCCGTGGAGACTCATTAAACAGAGAGGTTTCAACCCACTTTAGCCAACCCGTTTTAGGACGTTAATAATAATACAACCAATGCGACTTTACTGACTGAACTTGAATATATGGTGTTATATTATGACACTCTTCGACGAATATATTACACTTCCCATGGGAAGAGGATGGTTAATAACGGCCCAGGCATCTAGGTACCTCGTTATCCTTTCATTGGTGAAACTGAAGAAAACCATATTGGTTCGATGAATGCTAACCTGCATCCCTCTGATTTAAATGAATTTGAATTTAATTATGGTCCTTTGACTCAGGCCAATATGGAGTGAGGATGGGGAAGGTAACAGCCGGGACACACTTATGGTACCAGTCTGGCATTCGCCTGGTGAAACTGAGGAAAACCCTAGAAAACCTTGTTGATTCAAAGTCGGTGATTTTCTAGTCCTATTCACGACCCACATTCGTTTGACTCTTTGTTTACTGTCTAAATACTGACTAAGAGCTGATAATATTACCAGTCACGTGATGCCTCTGTTGAATAATTTAATGTATTTATATTATTATTATTATTACTATTATTAATGCTCGAAGATCGAGTAGACGTCATGTGACTCTATTGATAGCCTCTTTGTACCGTTTAAAATTGTTTTGCTTTGTCATCTGTTCTATATAGACCCGTAGTATAATAATTGGATCTTCATTATATTCTGTACCTTCCAGCAATCAATTTGCTCTACATTAATTTCAAATCAGTGAGAAGAAATGTTTTGTAGGTCAGGGTGACAACATCAATTATTGTCCTCCATTTTTGCTTAAAAGAGACTTTCATTTTTAAAAACATCTTATTTTTAAATTCGCGACTAGCTATTGTTTGAAAAGATAATCTTTTTTTTTTAGCGTGTTGAACATATTTATAAGTGAACGCACTTGACATACTGCCCTGACTTACCTCTATTATCTGTGCAGACAAACATGTATGCTATTTATTGATTGCTAAGCCTTCATAGCAACCAAGTGAACAAAAGGTTAAATCGAAAGTTAATATTTGCTTAAGAAACATTATCACGAGTGAATAGAACTAAAAAAGCGGGATGATTAAACATTGTGTTATTAGCGCAATGGGATTTATGCACAGTATCATTTTATGATCGTGGTGTAGAGTTGTTTTCGTGGTGTTTTATCTTAAAGATTAGAGACGTTCCACAATATCCAGTACGCTATTGATAATCTCGACGATTAATCCCACAGTACGGTGGTTTGTTAACTGTTGAATCACGGTAGTCAAACAATGTACCGAACACAGAATTTCCAATATCTTCTGTCTGGGAGTGATGTTAACCTAAATCTTACGTGTCATTTATTCTTTTCAGGTTCAATGTGAAGTGGCATTTTTTAAAATGAGATCATAGTTCTGTGGTCCCAAGGCATAAGCTGATATGTCACAAACTACGATTTTACAGGAGAGCGTTTTGAAAAGTTTGAACAGTAATATAAAATCAGTAAATTAAAGTTATGCTTTAGTATTCCAGTATCGTATGGGTTACTGTATTAGATTTAATTACCACTATAAATATTTTGATACTTTTTTTAAGTTTCTTAAAAAATGAGGGATATGTGACATATCATGTTATGCCAAAATCATTTTGTAATAATTTAGATAAATCGTCTTACTAAAGTATATGATATGTCAAAACTAAATTTACAAAACATGCTCAGTTTTTAATTTCTTTTACATAAAACAAGTTTACACTACTCAATATTTCGTCTGTTTTAAGTAATTCTTAGTACACCCTTGATAACAAGGTATAGCGATCTATTATGGTATGCTTTATCATGGAGTGAGTCTTATATAAGTTCAACTTTCTAAAATAAATGAAGCAAAAACAAACCTTACAGAAAATAATTAAAATAATGATGATTCAATACTATTGTTGCGTATTAAAGTAAAAAATTTTAAGTTCTTATTCCTACGGGAATAATCCTTTTCTCTTTACTAACAATATGTCAATTCACGGTACACTTGCACTTTCGTCTTCGTCTTCATCTGTACTACACACTTCTGGCAATACATCCTTTTGATGGGAATCAGTCTTAAGTGACTGGTAAAAGTGATGATACACTGGGTCCAATAGAGGAAGAAGGCTCAGGAGGTCTTGCTTTTTCTTCAATGATACATGTAGGGGCGCGTGATACAACAAACTTAATGTCGGCAGCACAGTACGTCCTCTCTTGTTTCTCCTCAGATCTATTTCTCGGAAAGGAGCAGTTTCATCCACAGAATCCTTGATGAGAGCAATGCCAAATGGAGCCGACTTCTTGTACTGCATCCAGCGAATCTGAAGCCAGTTTATTCCTTGCCCAGTATTATCTTTGGATCTCCGAACGAATTCCTTGGAGAAAAGCTCGGAAAAATTAAAGAAATTTTCTTGATTCATTTCAAATACTTTGAAGTTCTTCTTCCCACGAACAGATTTCACAAATTGAAACCAATCTTGTGGAATGTGTAATTCAATATCGGCATATTTTCTTGCACGCTCGATCCTCGCTTGATCTGAATCACACTCTAAATGTGAATGCCCAGGGATCATGAATTTGTGATCAATTACCGAAATATTATCGATAGTATTAACTGCATAGGATAACATTGCACACATGTTTGAATTTCTGTTTTGACCACTACACGAATCCGAGTACAAAATCACATGGTTCACTTCCGAGCTCACTGTTTGTAAATAATTGTATATACATGAAGCTATATCATCCCAGACAACACACGGACATCCCATGGATATCCTTAGGATCTCCTTGGCGGACATGTCGGATGTCCATAGGATGTCCGAAAAAGGTCCCGCGGATGTCCAATGGATGTCCGTAGGACATCCATACGCAACTCCTGTAGACATCCGACGGACGTCCTTTTAGGTACGAAAGGGACATTTATAGGAGATGTAGGGATGTCCATCGGACATCCGTACGCAAAGTTTTAGGACATTCTACGGACGTCCTTTTTAGATCCGCAACGGACATTTGAAGGACAAATATGGATATCCATCGGACATCCGTACGCAAGGTTTTTGGACATTCTATGGACGTACTCTTTAGGTCAGCAATGGGCATTTAAAGGATAAATACGGATGTCATCGGACATCCGTAAGCACGACTTTTCGACATTCTACGGATGCCCTTTTTAGGTCAGCAACGTACATTTATAGGACCTGTATAGAGATGTCCACCGGACAGCAACGAATTCATAATTTCTTTAAATGTCCCATCCAGGCCCGGTAACGGAGTAACGGTACTGCAAAACTGACATGAAAATTTCGATCCCCAAGTTGTTTCACGGACTCCAGAAGAGTTCCTGTTATTAAAAAAGTATATTCACAATGCTACTTTGAAGACTTTTACTCGGTCGGTGTTTATTACTTACTCAGATAGCTTCTATCACCGGATAAATAAATACAGTACAGCGAATTGGAACATACGACCCCTTGAATTCAATGCAATGTGATCAACACAATGTTACAAATCATAAAAGACACGGTATACGCTAAACGTTATTTATCCTACAGAGCATGTGTTTACTTAAAACATAAGTGGGCGTCTAACTCACTCTCATTGTCTTAAACACAAATGAATAATATATATCTTAAGAGGAACAGAAGTGCAAGAGAGGAAATACTGCAAACCCATCACAAAGTGGTAATTTTTTATATTTTACAGATAGTTCAGTTGCAGGCCAGTTTCGTAAATCGGACAAATTCTTACAAAAATGAACGCCTATTAAATATGACTTGCATTGTATAGTGTACCAGGGATAATGTAACCTAACCTAACCTGAACCAACCTAACCTAAACAAACCTAGCCTAACCTAATCTATTCTAACTTAATCTAACCTACAGAACCTAACCTGAATTAACCTAACTTAAATCTATCCTAAACTAACCTAACCTAATCTAACCTAATATAACCTAAACTAACCTAACCTGAGCTAAACTAACCTAACCACACCTCACCTCATTTAACCTAAGCACACGTAACCACACTAACCCTATGTCAGTCAAATGTGTAGAATTTTAAATGACAAGTTTAAAAAACAATCTGACTTTTCTAGCCTAACGAAGCCCTATGTCATTGAAGTGTCTAGAATTTCAAAATGCATAAATACTACGACGTAAGAGAGATCGTTAGCGAAGATTCCAAGTGGGAAAAGCAATTAAAAGTGATGGGTAGAGTGATTTTCATGATATGGGTGTTGGAGTGCATATATAGTGAAGAAATACCGGTAAAATGCGTTTGTCGTCGTAGCGCCTTAAGTTGTGAGGGGGAGAAAAGGAACAAACGTTGCAAGTTTCAACATTCTAGCACACTCTAGCACAACATTCCGTCTGACGCCCAGTTGCACTATCTGCACGTCTATGGAACTTAAAAGCGGCCTTGCCGGTAACGTTCTATAGGTAATTCGCTCACCCGGTATAATAGAGTAGGCAACGGGTACTCTTACGGTCAATAATGAAAGCCGAAAATAAGAAAAGACACTGTTCTTTTTTTTAAAAAAAAAGTTCTTTGTAAATTCAGTAGCGTGTACTGTACTGTATTGTACTTTAACATTACAGTGGTAGGCCTATGTTTGAAAAATTGTTTATTTTAAAATAAGTTGCTCTTTTAACGTGTTGTACAATACCAAATTACAGTATGTCAATCACTATGTTTCTAGCCTAACCGAATTTTCGTTTAACCGAATCACTCTTGGACCCATCACATTTAGTTAAATGAAACTCAAGTGAATATAAGCAATTTCCTATAAACTAATATCATCACTGCAATTCTTCAGTTTTTCTTAAAATAAAAACATTACACGAAATATATAAACCTACTCCCTCGGCTGGAATAAACAAAAACAAATGAAAGCGCATTTCCCATTCACCAACAACGTTTCAACAAATGATGATCAGATTCCGTTTCTGATAGCTACTTTCCTAAAATCCCAATAGGCAAATTGATTTCAGGTTTCGCAAGAAATTTACAGGTTCCTTGCCAAATATCTTTCCAAGCCTGCAGTTAAAAATAGCATTTCATACTCATAAAACACCAAAATAACTCTAGCCCATACATATTTATCTGAATTTTTATATTAGCACCTGGAAATTGACCTTTAATAAGGAATAACAGGGAAGCGACACCATCATTAATCGAGAACCACCACGGTACTTCGAAGGACTACCGAAAACTGGGAAATCTCAGCCAACGTGGACATGCAGTTTCTGACTTAAACTCGGAACCTTCTGAATGTGAAGCAAACTCACGCGCATGAAACACCAACTTTCTCAATTAATAAAATAGGAGTATTTTAGACAATTTAAATAGCAGATTTTCCCAAATTATTAGTTCTACCACAATGCTCAGAGAGCACATCCAGTAAAGGTAGTACATATTTTCTCCAATTTCCTAACATTATTTCTTTTCGTCTTTCAGTCTATCTTCACACTTATATCTGGAAGAAAAATACTGGACATTGTAGGACATAAAGAGGATGTCCGAGGGATATCCGGGATGGATATAATTTGGACGTCCTGTTTCGGATGTCCAGCGGACATCCCATGGATGTCCCATGATATCCCGGATCTCTTCGGACATTCGGGACGTATTTTGGACATCCGACGGACGTCCGGTGATGTGTGGGATTAGACCCACGTCCTCCAATAGCTTCATGCCACATGAAGCAAAAACATCTATCTTCTTTAGTCTCGTGCACAGTTAAATTGTACGTCCATAACTGCCGTTTGTAGAAAGCCACGTTCGAGGACAACGAAGGTGTTGGAAGACTGTTGTAAATCGAATGCGATGGTTTGTGTATCGACCCTTGTTTTGGCAAGCAACTTTTCTTCTTTCTTTTTCTCATACAGTAAATTTGCTGCATCTTGGTGAACATTCAGCTGTCTCTCCTGTTCAGATTTTTCTTCAACGCTGGTTGAATT